>SRMA01026897.1:381413-487423 GCA_007224835.1 Danionella cerebrum
AACTAGATTTTAAAGTTTGCACGCAAACTTCGATGTTGGCTTGTGTTGGTGCCGTTAATACCTATTTCTTTAAATGTTGTCAGTTCCGCAACAATAACATAATCCAACCCCCCATGTCTCTATGATTCTCATAAGCTGAGATAGGTACATGCAATATTGGTTGCTATGGTAACCAGTCTGGTTGCTATGGAGGTGTCAGTGACCTAACATGTTGTTCCCCATGTCAACACGAGTAAAATACACCAACCCCCATGTCTCTATGACTTTCGTAAGCTGAGATAGAGATACACCATATTGGTTGCTATGGTAACAGTGTGGTTGCTATGGAGGGGTCGCTGACCTAATATATTGTTCCCTATATGAATGCGAGTAAATTACAGCAACCCCCATGTCTCTATGATTTTCCTGAGCTGAGATAGGTACATGCAAAATTGGTTGCTATGGTAACCAGTCTGGTTGCTATGGAGGGGTCAGTGACCCTAACACATTGTTCCCCATGTCAATACATCAACCCCCATGTCTCTATGACTTTCCAAAGCTGAGATGGAGCTGCGCCATATTGGTTGCTATGGTAACCAGTTTGGTTGCTATGGAGGGGTCGCTGACCTAATATATTGCTCCCCATATCTATACGGGTAAAATACAGCAACTCCCATCTCTTTATGATTTTCCTAAGCTGAGATAGAGACATGCCATATTGGTTGCTATGGTAACCCGTCTGGTTGCTATGGAGGTGTCATTAACATAATATGTTTCAGCTGTCAGTATGGGTGAAGCTTACCAGCCCCCAAGTCTCTAGCATTTTCCTAAGCTAAGATAGAAATGTGGCTATATAGTTGCTATGGTAAACAATTTGGTTGCTATGGAGGAGTTAGTGACATCATGTTGTAATCTACTTCTCATTTAGAATAATATAAAGCAACCCCCATGTCTCTACTGTGTTCCGTTTAGAAGATATTTGACAGTGAAAGCTATGTCAAAAAGTGGGTGTGGCTTAATTAATTTATGTTAATTCACAAGCAATGATGGGCTGGATAAGTAATTTGCTTCCTTAATGCTGGCATGACTTTCCAGTGTCAATCAATTACAGAAGCTCTTTTACAATAGGATCTATGGGGTTCATGCTCCATTCATTTCAATGGGCCATTGAAAGTCTATGAGACACCTTTGACCTACTTATTTGAAATCAGCTTGCACCTGGAGTTATCAACTGCCAGATTTTCAAACGAGTCAGCTGACTCAACTGTCAGATTTTCAAATGATGGCAAATCTGCTGGAGAAAATCCAATTTTCATGCCTCAAACAAATAAAGATTATAGAAGAACCGTAAGACATATCCAAATGATTCTTTCTTTGTCAGAAGCAGAAGACCCTAACGAAGAGAATGCTGTAATTTTTGTGAAGGTGTGATTAGAAATAAAAAAAATTATGGCGAGCTACAAATAGCCTTCATTTGATTCTGTGCAGCTGCTCATTTTAGAGAAATCCATACCCTCAAACAAATAAACATTACGAAAGAATGAACAGAGGTATTGAAATATTTCTTTTACTGTTAGAATCCCAAGATTTTAAGGAAGAGAATGGTGTAAATTTTGTGAAGCTGTGATAAAGTGTGAATGATTTATGGCGAGTTAAAAATAGCCTGCGATTGAGATTTTAAACAGAATCCACCAAAATTTTTGAATGGAGGTGAATGGAGCAATTAAGTGCACTCCTTGTGGTTTAGGCCACCTGGAGTAAAACCCGTGTGTTTTTTAAAAATGAAAACAGCACCAACTGAAAGAGGACAAAAATCTCTACCATTAAGATATAAAATGTGTGTGTAAAGGTTAATTTTTAGTTGAGAAAACAGTGCAAGTAGCAACAAGACTGAACTTACTCAAAGTTAGAGTGAGCGATGACATCACCACTCTAGGGCCCCCATAGGGAATGACTTGGGCGATTTTTGGGCCGAAATTTGCGATTTTTACGGAAACCGCTGGTCGAATCGGTCCGAAAAGATATAGCAACAAACTACATAACAGCTGTGAGGAGTGTTGAAAGTTTCGTGGCTGTAGCTCGAACGGGCTAGGAGGAGTAGTGTTGAGAATTTTTGTCAGCAGAAAAGAGAAGAAGAAGAAGAATAACTAGATTTTAAAGTTTGCACGCAAACTTCGATGTTGGCTTGCGTTGGTGCCGTTAATACCTATTTTTTAAATGTTGTCAATTCCACAACAATAACATAATCCAACCCCCATGTCTCTATGATTCTCCTGAGCTGAGATAGGTACATGCAAAATTGGTTGCTATGGTAACCAGTCTGGTTGCTATGGAGGGGTCAGTGACCTAACATATTGTTCCCCATGTCAACACGAGTAAAATACACCAACCCCATGTCTCTATGACTTTCGTAAGCTGAGATAGAGATACGCCATATTGGTTGCTATGGTAACAGTGGTTGCTATGGAGGGGTCGCTGACCTAATATATTGTTCCCCATATGAATACGAGTAAATTACAGCAACCCCCATGTCTCTATGATTTTCCTGAGCTGATATAGGTACATGCGAAATTGGTTGCTATGGTAACCAGTCTGGTTGCTATGGAGGGGTCAGTGACCTAACACATTGTTCCCCATGTCAATACATCAACCCCCATGTCTCTATGACTTTCCGAAGCTGAGATAGAGCTCCGCCATATTGGTTGCTATGGTAACCAGTTTGGTTGCTATGGAGGGGTCGCTGACCTAATATATTGCTCCCCATATCTATACGGGTAAAATACAGCAACCCCCATCTCTCTATGATTTTCCTAAGCTGAGATAGAGACATGCCATATTGGTTGCTATGGTAACCAGTCTGGTTGCTATGGAGGTGTCATTAAAATAATATAATGTTTCAGCTGTCAGTATAGGTGAAGCTTACCAGCCCCCAAGTCTCTAGCATTTTCCTAAGCTAAGATAGAGATGTGGCTATATAGTTGCTATGGTAAACAATTTGGTTGCTATGGAGGAGTTAATGACATCATGTTGTAATCTACTTTCCATTTAGACTAATATAAAGCAACCCCCATGTCTCTACTGTGTTCCTTTTCGAAGATATTTGACATTGAAAATTATGTCAAAAAAGTGGGTGTGGCTTAATTAATTTATGTTAATTCACAAGCAATGATGGGCTGGATAAGTAATTTGCTTCCTTAATGCTTGTATGACTTTCCAGTGTCAATCAATTACAGAAGCTCTTTTACATTAGGATCTATGGGGTTCATGCTCCATTTATTTCAATGGGCCATTGAAAGTCAATGAGACACCTTTGACCTACTTATTTGAAATCAGCTGCACCTGGAGTTATCAGCTGTCAGATTTTCAAACGAATCAGCTGCAGCTGGAAATTCAACTGTCAGATTTTCAAATGATGGCAAATCTGCTGGAGAAAATCGATTTCCATGCCTCAAACAAATAAAGATTATAGAAGAACCGTAAGACATATCGAAATGATTCTTTCTTTGTCAGAAGCAGAAGACCCTAACGAAGAGAATGCTGTAATTTTTTTGTTGGTGTGATTAGAAATAAAAAAATTATGGCGAGCTACAAATAGCCTTCATTTGATTCTGTGCAACTGCTCATTTTAGAGAAATCCATACCCTCAAACAAATAAACATTACGAGAGAATGAACAGAGGTATTGAAATATTTCTTTTACTGTTAGAATCCCAAGATTTTAAGGAAGAGAATAGTGTAAATTTTGTGAAGCTGTGATAAAGTTTGAATGATTTATGGCGAGTTAAAATAGCCTGCGATTGAGATTTTAAACAGAATCCACCAGAATTTTTGAATGGAGGTGAATGGAGCAATTATGTGCACTCCTTGTGGTTTAGGCCACCTGGAGTAAAAACCGTGTGTTTTATAAAAATGAAAACAGCACCAACTGAAAGAGGACAAAAATCTCTACCATTTAGATATAAAATGTGTTTGTAAAGGTTAATTTTTAGTTGAGAAAACAGTGCAAGTAGCAACAAGACTGAGCTTGCTCAAAGTTAGAGTGGGCGATGACATCACCACTCTAGGGCCCCCATAGGGAATGACTTGGGCGATTTTTTGGCCGAAATTCGCGATTTTCACGGAAACCGCTGGTCCAATCGGTCCGAAGAGATATAGCAACTCGAGTGGGAACAGTCTGGACGACCGTGGAAAGTTTCGTGGCTGTAGCTCGAACGGGCTAGGAGGAGTAGCTGTCAGAATTTTTGTCAGAAGAAGAAGAAGAAGAAGCCGGAAGAATAATAATAAGTTTAAGTGAGATAACAATATGTTGGCTTTGCAAGCAAGCCAACATAATAACTAGATTTTAAAGTTTGCACGCAAACTTCGATGTTGGCTTGCGTTGGTGCCGTTAATACCTATTTTTTTAAAATGTTGTCAATTCCGCAACAATAACATAATCCAACCCCCATGTCTCTATGATTCTCATAAGCTGAGATAGGTACATGCAATATTGGTTGCTATGGTAACCAGTCTGGTTGCTATGGAGGTGTCAGTGACCTAACATATTGTTCCCCATGTCAACACGAGTAAAATACACCAACCCCCATGTCTCTATGACTTTCGTAAGCTGAGATAGAGATACACCATATTGGTTGCTATGGTAACAGTGTGGTTGCTATGGAGGGGTCGCTGACCTAATATATTGTTCCCTATATGAATACGAGTAAATTACAACAACCCCCATGTCTCTATGATTTTCCTGAGCTGAGATAGGTACATGCAAAATTGGTTGCTATGGTAACCAGTCTAGTTGCTATGGAGGGGTCAGTGACCTAACACATTGTTCTCCATGTCAATACATCAACCCCCATGTCTCTATGACTTTCCAAAGCTGAGATAGAGCTGAGCCATATTGGTTGCTATGGTAACCAGTTTGGTTGCTATGGAGGGGTCGCTGACCTAATATATTGCTCCCCATATCTATACGGGTAAAATGCAGCAACCCCCATCTCTTTATGATTTTCCTAAGCTGAGATAGAGACATGCCATATTGGTTGCTATGGTAACCAGTCTGGTTGCTATGGAGGTGTCATTAACATAATATAATTTTTCAGCTGTCAGTTTGGGGGAAGCTTACCAGCCCCCAAGTCTCTAGCATTTTCCTAAGCTAAGATAGAGATGTGGCTATATAGTTGCTATGGTAAACAATTTGGTTGCTATGGAGGAGTTAGTGACATCATGTTGTAATCTACTTTCCATTTAGACTAATATAAAACAACCCCCATGTCTCTACTGTGTTCCGTTTAGAAGATATTTGACATTGAAAGTTATGTCAAAAAGTGGGTGTGGCTTAATTAATTTATGTTAATTCACAAGCAATGATGGGCTGGATAAGTAATTTGCTTCCTTAATGCTTGTATGACTTTCAGTGTCAATCAATTACAGAAGCTCTTTTACATTAGGATCTATGGGATTCATGCTCCATTCATTTCAATGGGCCATTTAAAGTCAATGAGACACCTTTGACCTACTTATTTGAAATCAGCTTGCACCTGGAGTTATCAACTGCCAGATTTTCAAACGAGTCAGCTGACTCAACTGTCAGATTTTCAAACGATGGCAAATCTGCTGGAGGAAATCCGATTTCCATGCCTCAAACAAATAAAGATTATAGAAGAACCGTAAGACATATCGAAATGATTCTTTCTTTGTCAGAAGCAGAAGACCCTAACGAAGAGAATGCTGTAATTTTTTGTGAAGGTGTGATTAGAAATAAAAAAATTATGGCGAGCTACAAATAGCCTTCATTTGATTCTGTGCAACTGCTCGTTTTAGAGAAATCCATACCCTCAAACAAATAAACATTACGAAAGAATGAACAGAGGTATTGAAATATTTCTTTTACTGTTAGAATCCCAAGATTTTAAGGAAGAGAATGGTGTAAATTTTGTGAAGCTGTGATAAAGTGTGAATGATTTATGGCGAGTTAAAAACAGCCTGCGACTGAGATTTTAAACAGAATCCACCAGAATTTTTGAATGGAGGTGAATGGAGCAATTAAGTGCACTCCTTGTGGTTTAGGCCACCTGGAGTAAAAACCGTGTGTTTTTTAAAAATGAAAACAGCACCAACTGAAAGAAGACAAAAATCTCTACCATTTAGGTATAAAATGTGTGTGTAAAGGTTAATTTTTAGTTGAGAAAACAGTGCAAGTAGCAACAAGACTGAGCTTGCTCAAAGTTAGAGTGAGCGATGACATCACCACTCTAGGGCTCCCATAGGGAATGACTTGGGCAATTTTTGGGCCGAAATTCGCGATTTTTACGGAAACCGCTGATCAAATCGGTCCGAAGAGATATAGCAACAAACTACATAACAGCTTTGAGGTGTGTTGAAAGTTTCGTGGCTGTAGCTCGAACGGGCTAGGAGGAGTAGTGTTGAGAATTTTTGGCAGAAGAAAAGAGAAGAAGAAGAACTAGATTTTAAAGTTTGCACGCAAACTTCGATGTTGGCTTGCGTTGGTACCGTTAATACCTTTTTTTTTTTAAATGTTGTCAATTCCGCAACAATAACATAATTCAACTCTCATGTCTCTATGATTCTCATAAGCTGAGATAGGTACATGCAAAATTGGTTGCTATGGTAACCAGTCTGGTTGCTATGGAGTGGTCAGTGACCTAACATATTGTTCCCCCATGTCAACACGAGTAAAATACACCAACCCCCATGTCTCTATGACTTTCGTAAGCTTAGATAGAGATACGCCATATTGGTTGCTATGGTAACAGTGTGGTTGCTATGGAGGGGTCGCTGACCTAATATATTGTTCCCCATATGCATACGAGTAAATTACAGCAACCCCCATGTCTCTATGATTTTCCTGAGCTGAGATAGGTACATGCAAAATTGGTTGCTATGGTAACCAGTCTGGTTGCTATGGAGGGGTCAGTGACCTAACACATTGTTCCCCATGTCAATACATCAACCCCCATGTCTCTATGACTTTCCAAAGCTGAGATAGAGCTGTGCCATATTGGTTGCTATGGTAGCCAGTTTGGTTGCTATGGAGGGGTCGCTGACCTAATATATTGCTCCCAATATTTATACGGGTAAAATACAGCAACTCCCATCTCTCTATGATTTTCCTGAGCTGAGATAGAGACATACCATATTGGTTGCTATGGTAACCAGTCTGGTTGCTATGGAGGTGTCATTAACATAATATAATGTTTCAGCTGTCAGTATGGGTGCAGCTTACCAGCCCCCGAGTCTCTAGCATTTTTCTAAGCTAAGATAGAGATGTGGCAATATAGTTGCTATGGTAAGCAATTTGGTTGCTATGGAGGAGTTAGTGACATCATGTTGTAATCTACTTTCCATTTAGACTAATATAAAGCAACCCCAATGTCTCTACTGTGTTCCGTTTAGAAGATATTTGACATTGAAAGTTATGTCAAAAAGTGGGTGTGGCTTAATGATTTTATGTTAATTCACATGCAATGATGGGCTGGATAAGTGATTTGCTTTCTTAATGCTCGTATGACTTTCCAGTGTCAATCAATTACAGAAGCTCTTTTACATTAGGATCTATGGGGTTCATGCTCCATTCATTTCAATGAGCCATTGAAAGTCAATGAGACACCTTTGACCTACTTATTTGAAATCAGCTTGCACCTGGAGTTATCAACTGCCAGATTTTCAAGCGAGTCAGCTGACTCAACTGTCAGTTTTTTTAAACGATGGCAAATCTGCTGGAGAAAATCCGATTTCCATGCCTCAAACAAATAAAGATTATAGAAGAACCGTAAGACATATCGAAATGATTCTTTCTTTGTCAGAAGCAAAAGACCCTAACGAAGAGAATGCTGTAAATTTTGTGAAGGTGTGATTAGAAATAAAAAAATTATGGCGAGCTAAAAATAGCCTTCATTTGATTCTGTGCAACTGCTCCTTTCTGAGATTTCGATACCTCCAAACAAATAAGGATTACGAAAGAAGGATACGACACATTAAAATATTTCCTTCACTGTGAGAATCACAAGATTTTAAGGAAGAGAATGGTGTAAATTTTGTGAAGCTGTGATAAAGTTTGAATGATTTATGGCGAGTTACAAATAGCCTACGATTGAGATTTTAAACAGAATCCACCAGAATTTTTGAATGGAGGTGAATGGAGCAATTATGTGCACTCGTTGTGGTTTAGGCCACCTGGCGTAAAAGCCGTGTGTTTTTTAAAAATGAAAACAGCACCAACTGAAAGAGGACAAAAATCTCTACCATTTAGATATAAAATGTGTGTGTAAAGGTTAATTTTTAGTGAAGAAAACAGTGCAAGAATCAACAAGACAGAGCTTGCTCAAAGTTAGAGTGGGCGATGACATCACCACTCTAGGGCCCCCATAGGGAATGACTTGGGCGATTTTTGGGCCGAAAATCGCGATTTTTACGGAAACCGCTGGTCCAATCGCTCCGAAGAGATATAGCAACTCGAGTGGGAACAGTCTGGACGACCGTGGAAAGTTTCGTGGCTGTAGCTCGAACGGGCTAGGAGGAGATGCCGGTAGAATTTTTGGAAGAAGAAAAGAGAAGAATAATAATAAGTTTAAGTGCAATATCAATATGTTGGCTTTGCAAGCAAGCCAACATAACTAGATTTTAAAGTTTGCACGCAAACTTCGATGTTGGCTTGCGTTGGTGCCGTTAATACCTATTTTTTAAAATGTTGTCAGTTCCGCAACAATAACATAATCCAACCCCCATGTCTCTATCATTCTCATAAGCTGAGATAGGTACATGTAAAATTGGTTGCTATGGTAACCAGTCTGGTTGCTATGGAGGGGTAAGTGACCTAACATATTGTTCCTCATGTCAACACGAGTAAAATACACCAACCCCCATGTCTCTAAGACTTTCGTAAGCTGAGATAGAGCTGCGCCATATTGGTTGTTATGGTAACAGTTTGGTTGCTATCGAGGGGTCGCTGACCTAATATATTGTTCCCCATATGAATACGAGTAAATTACAGCAACCCCCATGTCTCTATGATTTTCCTGAGCTGAGATAGGTACATGCAAAATTGGTTGCTATGGTAACCAGTCTGGTTGCTATGGAGGGATCAGTGACCTAACACATTGTTCCCCATGTCAATACATCAACCCCATGTCTCTATGACTTTCCAAAGCTGAGATAGAGCTGCACCATATTGGTTGCTATGGTAACCAGTCTGGTTGCTATGGTAACCAGTCTGGTTGCTATGGAGAGGTCGCTGACCTAACATATTGTTCCCCATATCAATACGGGTAAAATACGGCAACCCCCATGTCTCTATGATTTTCCTAAGCTGAGAGAGAGTCATGCCATATTGTTTGCTATGGTAACCAGTCTGGTTGCTATGGAGGTGTCATTGACATGATATAATGTTTCAGCTGTCAGTATGGGTGAAGCTTACCAACCCCCAAGTCTCTAGCATTTTCCTAACCGAAGATAGAGATATGCCAATTTAGTTGCCATGGTAAACAATTTGGTTGCTATGGAGGAGTCAGTGACATCATGTTGTAATCTACTTTACATTTAGAATAATATAAAGCAACCCCCATGTCTGTACTGTGTTCTGTTTAGAAGATATTTGACATCGAAAGTTATGTCAAAAAGTGGGTGTGGCTTAATTATTTTATGTTAAATCACAAGCAGTGATTGGCTGGATAAGTGATTTGCTTTCTTAATCCTAGTATGACTTTCCAGTGTCAATCAATTACAGAAGCTCTTTTACAATAGGATTCATGGGATTCATGCTCCATTCATTTCAATGGGCCATTGAAAGTCAATGAGACACCTTTGACCTACTTATTTGAAATCAGCTGCACCTGGAGTTATCAACTGCCAGATTTTCAAACGAATCAGCTGCAGCTGGAAATTCAACTGTCAGATATTCAAACGATGGCAAATCTGCTGGAGAAAATCCGATTTCCATGCCTCAAACAAATAAAGATTATAGAAGAACCGTAAGACATATCGAAATGATTCTTTCTTTGTAAGAAGCAGAAGACCATAACGAAGAGAATGCTGTAATTTTTGTGAAGGTGTGATTAGAAATAAAAAAATTATGGCGAGCTACAAATAGCCTTCATCAGATTCTGTGCAACTGCTCATTTTAGAGAAATCCATACCCTCAAACAAATAAGGATTACGAAAGAATGACCAGAGGTATTGAAATATTTCTTTTACTGTTAGAATCCCAAGATTTTAAGGAAGAGAATGGTGTAAATTTTGTGAAGCTGTGATAAAGTTTGAATGATTTATGGCGAGTTAAAAATAGCCTGCGATTGAGATTTTAAACAGAATCCACCAGAATTTTTGAATGGAGGTGAATGGAGCAATTATGTGCACTCCTTGTGGTTTAGGCCACCTGGAGTAAAAACCGTGTGTTTTTTAAAAATGAAAACAGCACCAACTGAAAGAGGACAAAAATCTCTACCATTTAGGTATAAAATGTGTGTGTAAAGGTTAATTTTTAGTTGAGAAAACAGTGCAAGTAGCAACTAGATTTTAAAGTTTGCACGCAAACTTCGATGTTGGCTTGCGTTGGTGCCGTTAATACCTATTTTTTAAAATGTTGTCAGTTCCGCAACAATAACATAATCCAACCCCCATGTCTCTATCATTCTCATAAGCTGAGATAGGTACATGTAAAATTGGTTGCTATGGTAACCAGTCTGGTGGCTATGGAGGGGTAAGTGACCTAACATATTGTTCCTCATGTCAACACGAGTAAAATACACCAACCCCCATGTCTCTAAGACTTTCGTAAGCTGAGATAGAGCTGCGCCATATTGGTTGCTATGGTAACAGTGTGGTTGCTATGGAGGGGTCGCTGACCTAATATATTGTTCCCCATATGAATACGAGTAAATTACAGCAACCCCATGTCTCTATGATTTTCCTGAGCTGAGATAGGTACATGCAAAATTGGTTGCTATGGTAACCAGTCTGGTTGCTATGGAGGGTCAGTGACCTAACACATTGTTCCCCATGTCAATACATCAACCCCCATGTCTCTATGACTTTCCAAAGCTGAGATAGAGCTGCGCCATATTGGTTGCTATGGTAACCAGTCTGGTTGCTATGGAGGGGTCGCTGACCTAATATATTGCTCCCCATATCTATACGGGTAAAATACAGCAACCCCCATGTCTCTATGATTTTCCTAAGCTGAGAGAGAGTCATGCCATATTGGTTGCTATGGTAACCAGTCTGGTTGCTATGGAGGAGTCATTGACATGATATAATGCTTCAGCTGTCAGTATGGGTGAAGCTTACCAACCCCCAAGTCTCTAGCATTTTCCTAACCCAAGATATAGATATGCCAATTTAGTTGCTATGGTAAACAATTTGGTTGCTATGGAGGAGTCAGTGACATCATGTTGTAATCTACTTTACATTTAGAATAATATAAAGCAACCCCATGTCTGTACTGTGTTCTGTTTAGAAGATATTTGACATCGAAAGTTATGTCAAAAAAGTGGGTGTGGCTTAATTATTTTATGTTAAATCACAAGCAATGATTGGCTGGATAAGTGATTTGCTTCCTTAATGCTGGTATGACTTTCCAGTGTCAATCAATTACAGAAGCTCTTTCACAATAGGATCTATGGGGTTCATGCTCCATTCATTTCAATCGGCCATTGAAAGTCAATGAGACACCTTTGACCTACTTATTTGAAATCAGCTGCACCTGCTGGAGTTATCAACTGCCAGATTTTCAAACGAGTCAGCTGCAGCTGGAAATTTAACTGTCAGATTTTGATGGCAAATCTGCTGGAGAAAATCCGATTTCCATGCCTCAAACAAATAAAGATTATAGAAGAACCGTAAGACATATCGAAATGATTTTTTCTTTGTAAGAAGCAGAAGACCCTAACGAAGAGAATGCTGTAATTTTTGTAAAGGTGTGATTAGAAATAAAAAAATTATGGCGAGCTACAAATAGCCTTCATTTGATTCTGTGCAACTGCTCATTTTCGAGAAATCCATACCCTCAAACAAATAAACATTACGAAAGAATGAACAGAGGTCTTGAAATATTTCTTTTACTGTTAGAATCCCAAGATTTTAAGGAAGAGAATGGTGTAAATTTTGTGAAGCTGTGATAAAGTGTGAATGATTTATGGCGAGTTAAAAATAGCCTGCGATTGAGATTTTAAACAGAATCCACCAGAAATTTTGAATGGAGGTGAATGGAGCAATTATGTGCACTCCTTGTGGTTTAGGCCACCTGGAGTAAAACCGTGTGTTTTTTAAAAATGAAAACAGCACCAACTGAAAGAGGACAAAAATCTCTACCATTTAGATATAAATGTGTGTGTAAAGGTTAATTTTTAGTTGAGAAAACAGTGCAAGTAGCAACAAGACTGAGCTTGCTCAAAGTTAGAGTGAGCGATGACATCACCACTCTAGGGCTCCCATAGGGAATGACTTGGGCGATTTTTGGGCCGAAATTCGCGATTTTTACGGAAACCGCTGATCAAATCGGTCCGAAGAGATATAGCAACAAACCACATAACAGCTTTGAGGTGTGTTGAAAGTTTCGTGGCTGTAGCTCGAACGGGCTAGGAGGAGTAGTGTTGAGAATTTTTGTCAGAAGAAAAGAGAAGAAGAAGAAGAAGAATAACTAGATTTTAAAGTTTGCACGCAAACTTCGATGTTGGCTTGCGTTTGTACCGTTAATACCTATTTTTTTAAATGTTGTCAATTCCACAACAATAACATAATCCAACCCCCATGTCTCTATGATTCTCATAAGCTGAGATAGGTACATGCAAAATTGGTTGCTATTGTAACCAGTCTGGTTGCTATGGAGGGGTCAGTGACCTAACATATTGTTCCCATGTCAACACGAGTAAAATACACCAACCCCCATGTCTCTATGACTTTCGTAAGCTGAGATAGAGATACGCCATATTGGTTGCTATGGTAACAGTGTGGTTGCTATGTAGGGGTCGCTGACCTAATATATTGTTCCCCATATGAATACGAGTAAATTACAGCAACCCCCATGTCTCTATGATTTTCCTGAGCCGAGATAGGTACATGCAAAATTGGTTGCTATGGTAACCAGTCTGGTTGCTATGGAGGGGTCAGTGACCTAACACATTGTTCCCCATGTCAATACATCAACCCCCTTGTCTCTATGACTTTCCAAAGCTGAGATAGAGCTGCGCCATATTGGTTGCTATGGTAACCAGTTTGGTTGCTATGGAGGGGTCGCTGAGCTAATATATTGCTCCCCATATCAATACGGGTAAAATACGGCAACCCCCATGTCTCTATGATTTTCCTAAGCTGAGAGAGAGTCATGCCATATTGGTTGCTATGGTAACCAGTCTGGTTGCTATGGAGGAGTCATTGACATGATATAATGTTTCAGCTGTCAGTATGGGTGAAGCTTACCAACCCCCAAGTCTCTAGCATTTTCCTAACCCAAGATAGAGATATGCCAATTTAGTTGCTATGGTAAACAATTTGGTTGCTATGGAGGAGTCAGTGACATCATGTTGTAATCTACTTTACATTTAGAATAATATAAAGCAACTCCCATGTCTGTACTGTGTTCTGTTTAGAAGATATTTGACATCGAAAGTTATGTCAAAAAGTGGGGGTGGTTTAATTAATTTATGTTAATTCACAAGCAATGATTGGCTGGATAAGTGATTTGCTTCTTTAATACTAGTATGACTTTCCAGTGTCAATCAATTACAGAAGCTCTTTTACAATAGGATTCATGGGATTCATGCTCCATTCATTTCAATGGGCCATTGAAAGTCAATGAGACACCTTTGACCTACTTATTTGAAATCAGCTTGCACCTGGAGTTATCAACTGCCAGATTTTCAAACGAGTCAGCTGCAGCTGGAAAGTCAACTGTCAGATATTCAAACGATGGCAAATCTGCTGGAGAAAATCAGATTTCCATGCCTCAAACAAATAAAGATTATAGAAGAACCGTAAGACATATCGAAATGATTCTTTCTTTGTCAGAAGCAGAAGACCCTAACGAAGAGAATGCTGTAATTTTGTGAAGGTGTGATTAGAAATAAAAAAGTTATGGCGAGCTACAAATAGCCTTCATTTGATTCTGTGCAACTGCTCATTTCAGAGAAATCCATACCCTAAACCAAATAAGGATTACGAAAGAATGACCAGAGGTATTGAAATATTTCTTGTACTGTTAGAATCCCAAGATTTTAAGGAAGAGAATGGTGTAAATTTTGTGAAGCTGTGATAAAGTTTGAATGATTTGTGGCGAGTTAAAAATAGCCTGCGATTGAGATTTTAAACAGAATCCACCAGAATTTTTTTTTGTTTTTGAATGGAGCAATTAAGTGCACTCCTTGTGGTTTAGGCCACCTGGAGTAAAAACCGTGTGTTTTTTTTAAAATGAAAACAGCACCAACTGAAAGAGGACAAAAATCTCTACCATTTAGATATAAAATGTGTGTGTAAAGGTTAATTTTAGTTGAGAAAACATTGCAAGTATCAACAAGACTGAGCTTGCTCAAAGTTAGAGTGAGCGATGACATCACCACTCTAGGGCTCCCATAGGGAATGACTTGGGCGATTTTTTTTTTTTTTTTCGCGATTTTTACGGAAACCGCTGATCAAATCGGTCCGAAGAGATATAGCAACAAACTACATAACAGCTTTGTGGTGTGTTGAAAGTTTCGTGGCTGTAGCTCGAACGGGCTAGGAGGAGTTGACGGTAGAATTTTTGTCAGAAGAAGAAGAATAAGAAGAAGAATAATAATAAGTTTAAGTGCAATATCAATATGTTGGCTTTGCAAGCCAACATAATAAGTTTAAGAGCAATAACAATATGTTGGCTTTGCAAGCCAACATAATTAGACGAGATGTTTAAAAACCAGCTCTTTCTAAAAATTTTAATATCGTACTTGGATCTACTTGATGAAAACTGTGATCTAGAGTTTTAGAACAATAAAAACATTTTGTGATGGGAGTTAAAAAAGGACAGTCAAATAAAATCTGTTTTATAGATAGAGATATTCTACATGAGTGGCTTTCAGCTGGACTATCTCCTGTTATTAAAAACTGGTGTGCGAGCGATTGTTCCCATCGATTGTTGACTTGTGTTTGTTTCTTTCCAGTGTTATGATTTATTTTATATAGTTTATTATTGATGCACTGGCTCCATTCAGTCTGCCATCTTTTTCCAATGTAAGAATCAAGGAATGGTTTTAAATCTGATGGTGGTATCTGGCATAGAGTTTGTTCTTATGAGGCTTGTCCACACAATGCAGTCCACTCGTTCATTCCCTGGAATTCTTATGTGTCCGGGTACCCAGTAAAAATGATGTAAAAAGATTTTCTTTTCAAATATGTCAGATAATTAGTATTTCTGTTATTATTGGGTGGTTTTCCAATGCTTCGAGGCAGAAATTATGAGGTATTCTTTCTGAGTGACCAACAAAATGTTCATTCAATTCCCTTCACGCATTCAATACAATGAACTTCTTTGTCTTATAGTTAAAAATTAGACTACAAGCAAGCAGTCAAAAAATATTCTAAAAAGTTACAAATACAGTGATCACAAGATTTGAATTTGGTTAATAAGTATAAAATAATATATTAACTTGACTTGGTTATCTGCAGCGACATTGTACATGAACTCTGCATGAAAGATTGTTAAGCGGTTGATTAATGTACAAATTAATGTATTAATATTGATTTGTGTAATTTGATTAATGTAATAATATTGACACAAAACATGCATAATATGGATGTAGGAACAGAGAGCGCTTGTTGTAAACATGTTAATCTTTAAAGGATTAATTGATTAAAATATTTGAGGTTATTTAATTAATGTTTTAATCTCTATAGTTTGAAACTATATTTTTTAAAAATACAATTCAGCATCAATATAGGTTCAATATTCTATTTGGTACAGTAGACACCAATTCAGAGACAAATGGAACAAGTGACCAATCAATCAGTCTATTTCATCCTCAATCTCCTATAATCCCTTTCATAAATCCTATTTAACAAAGCCACTCACTAATAATGATTGTAAATGATGTAATTGTTTTATATCTGCATCACCAGGCGCTGCTGTGTCAACCAGACCAACAATCTAACAATCTGTTCACCTAAAACCCTTAAATACTGGACATCCTTAGTGTCCACAATATATGTCTTTCTTTTAAAGGCCACTGACCAAACTCAACTTATTTGCCAACCACTTCTTCAGCTTGCTTTATATTTAAATCAAGGGTCTGGGGGTCAGCATTCAGCCACAAACCATCTGTTGAGTAAAAAGAACTCAAGGAGTCAAATCTGAGATCATGGCTGAACATGTTTTATTCAGCAGAAGGGGCAAATGAGGTCAATTGCAATCCCCCAAAAGAGCAGAACAACATTGAAGCCTTCAATCGTATAAAAATACACAGTATATAGTAGTAGCTCTTCGTCTGTGGTGACAAAACTTGTCTCCAGCATCAACCTTGTCACATTTACATCGAAAACAAACCTACAAGATTAAAAAAATGATTCCATCTAACATTCACCCAAAAGATTATTTTTCCGCAAACATATTTGTTACCAAGATTTTTTGAACAAAGTAGAAAACAGAGATTCTATCTGCTCTTCCATCTATCTATTTTTATGCAGATTTTGAAATATTGCAAAAAAATAACCCTGGGAATGCCAAAACATGTATACATCTAGAAAATGTACAAGTGAGTAAGATAACTTTTTATCTTATTAAATGTAGATAAACTATGATTGAAACTCGTTTACTGAATAAATCCCAGCATACAGCGCATATGCATTGCGTTCTTTCTGTTGGAACTGGGGCACAAGGGGATGGTACCAATGAACAAACAAACAGATTTCATTGTGAAACGTTATTTTGATCTTTTCAAAATTTCTTTACCGAAATCTGTCATTAAAGTGGTTCGGCATCATCAACTCCCAGAACTCTACTGACCGGCTGCGTTCACAAAGAGCAGTCTTCTGCCCCATGAAAGACGACAAGACCCAAGGCATTCTCCCAATGGAGCAAAATTTTCTTTTTTTATATTTGGTGCCAGTTTATCGGGAAGTGACTATTTTGTTCTCTTGGACTCACTGGATGGAAATGGTGCCTTATTCGAAAATACTTTTAAAGTTAATTTTTAATTTGCTTTTTTGGATGGGAACATGACTAATGTCTTTAAAAAAAATTGCTACTCGATTTGGACTTGAACCTCAATGACTTGCGACTTCACTCAGTCGCAATCAATTCCCATTTGCAGTTTGCTCTGTGTGAGTTTGTCTCTCGCATACATAGAGAGAGAGAGACAGAGAAAGAGAGCGAGTGCTTGCGGGAGAGAAAACCTTTTCTAAGATATAAGGTCCTCTATTGGTTGCTGGTCTTAATTCTGATGCATGATTGGCCCCTGCGATTAATTGCAAAAAAAATAATAATCACAATTTAAACATGTGCAATATCTAACTCTCATAAAGCTGCAATTTTATATGTTAATTTATTTAGATTTTTATTCAGAATTCGTTCTTGTGCTCATTATTTTAATATGTTAAAAAATCAGAGCTCACCTAGCTCACAACAAATCTTTGAATTCCTGCATGCCACCAGGAGAGTGTTTAGTACTGGGGGAAGTGTGATGACATACACGTTTTTTTTTTTTTTTTGCAAGTTAATCTTTATTTTTTATGTTGTCTGTCTTAAATACAATTTTATTACTGTTTTATTATTTGACTGTGAAATGTTTTGTCATGCACTGTGCACCAAACACATTTAGAATGTATGTATGTAGTAAAATTACTTTTATTTAAAATAAAAATATAAAACAATAAAAATCACAAATTTGTGGTGAATCATGAATCTGGTCTCAACAGGTTTCATGAGCAAACTGAATCATAGCTTTGAATTTCATCAATTTCAGGTTAAACGTTTTGATTTGGTGTAATTTAAGGGTTGTACAAAAAGTGTGAGGAACTTGAAGAGTTTCTTGGTTAAGCTTAAATTTCAGGCATTTGAATATTTGTATTGACAATTAATGCTTAGGTTTTTGTCATTTTTGGGGAAACATACATTTACATTACATTTACACATTTGGCAGGCAGTTTTAATCCAAAGCCACTAACATTTCAAAGAATGAAAAGATTGGGTCAGTTCTTTCATTCCCTGGGGTTTGAACCCACAACTTTTACATTGCTAGTGCATTGCTCTAGTGACTGAGGCACAGGAAAGCTATCTGTTAGTGCTTTGTTTTTGTTGGTTTTATTAATGACTACGTAATTTGAAATTAAAATTTAGCAACTTTTCGCTTTACTTGGACTTGCCCTGCCTTGATTTGGGACTTGGCCTGTATTCACTCGGAACTTGACTTGACTTGTAAAGTTGTGACTTGGTCCCACCTCTGCAAATGAGTGGCCTTTCACATGGCGGAGTCCGTCTCTCATGATATTTACGAATATTACTAAAACATTTTAACAATATCAGTTAACTTACTTACATTTACCATCTCTGCTTTATATCTCTGCTCAAGGTCAACAGAGAAAGTGTTTATTAACAAAGTGTTTATTAACCATTATTTAACATAATTGTTTGGTTTACTAAATGTGTTTTTAATATCCCAACCTGAGGTTAAATGCTTATTTAGATTATTTATGTTATTGTGGCTAGTTGCTTGGGAGCAGCCTCAGGCTATTACCAGGTTCATGTATGTTAGGAAATTACTTTTTCATTAAGCTCATTAATTTCTTCAGCAAGGCTAAATGTGTATAAAGCTGATTTGAATGACGTTTTTTCAATAACAGGTGAAACTTTACAATATTAGCATGTAGTGTGTGGGTGAGTGCATGTAATGAACATGAGCAGATCAAAAGAGTCACCTTCAGATGAAGTTTAATTCAGACTGAAAGACACCGCGAGCGATGTATGTTCAAAACTGATGAGAGCATGCACACGCACACACAATTCATCTGCAGAGAAAGGAATCCCAAACCCGCACCACAAAAGAAAAAAAAAACACCTTTTTTAAGTATTTGTCTTGACTTTGAATGCCTGCCCACAGAGTTATGAATGATCAGCCCACAATTGGTAGGTTTACAGGTTTACAGAAAATATAATTAAAGTGTAATTAACTGATTTGAACGTTTTTAATTGAAAAAGTCAATCGGTTTGATTCCAATGTCTGCACCATGGTCGAGATCCAGACAATAATGTCTACAAAGCTTTTTGACTTTAAGTGTGATAACAGTTAACTATATACTACGCAAATGTAAGAAATAAAGTAAAAGCCTTTACACATAAAGCGTGATTTCAATAATAAAACAATAACATATTTCAAAACAATACTTCTTAGAGGCCCCATTTAAATCAACAATGTAAGTTTGCATTGAGAAAAAGCGTAAATGAACTTACAGTGACTGAAACACGTCTGACCAACCCCAATGCAAATTGTTGTTAGGATACAGTAACTTGTAAACATTCTGGGAGAACGATGAGCTGAAAGAGAATCTGTAGAGAAATTGCTAAGGATCTTGAGTATGACACGGTGTGTGAGACAAGAAACTTATTGAACGGAAAGCTTTTAAGCTGGTCAACTGCTAGCGTTTTTGGCTTAGTTATCGATGTGTTGAAAAAGCATGAGCTGTTCAGTACGCAATAAACTATGTTTTGATGAACAGTTATGTCAACATGTTGGAGTACTAATGTATTAAAACCACTTGCAGTGCATTTGTATCTGTACAAGTTCTGTGACTCATCTGTACAGGTCACACGTGTCTGATATTAAGGAGAATAGACAAATGATCTTTGCTAAACAAGGATTCCATGCTTGTTACGAGTCGTTTCTTAAAACTGTGTTGAATATTTGACTTGCATTTGCCTTTTCGTATCGTTAATTCGTATAGTTCTGAATGTTTAAAGGCCTTATTTATCAGCTCACTTTGTCTTCGAAACTCCACATTGGTAACACACTATGCCAGGGACTGAAATCAGGCCAAACTTAAGTCAATGATTCAAGGAAAACTTAGAGAAATTTCTTTGTTCAGGTGAACCCATATTTCAGCTTTCTGGCAGCATCTCAAATCAGTCTCTTTGTCACACAAGCACACACTCACACACACTCACACGTACACACACACACACACACACACACACACGCACGCACACACACACGCACACACACACACACACACACACACAGTCAAAGGGACAATATTCACGCTAGTTAATGAAAGCAACCAGCATTTGGTGCACTGCGCTTCATATCTTGATTGACTCTTCCCTCCCTCAGCCAGACCTTTGAGAACATCTTCACCAAATCTCTGTTTATCAGATCTTCTCTGTGAGCAAAGATCCATCCTTGGGTCCTCTGAGAGGAAATGGCGGAAAGAAAAGTCAGGCAGACCTAAAAGCTTATCAGACTTTGCTTGTCTCATTCTCAGGCAGAGGCCAAGAGAGCATACTTGATCGTGGGCACACACCTTCTACAAGCTATCTCACCTACCAACTCTTACCTGACTCATAAATAAATCCTTCACCACAGTCCTTTTTCCAAACAAGAAACTAGAGTAACCCTTCTCTTTAAAAACCCTGAACTCAACACATCACAGTTAAAACACTACAGACCTTTCTTCTACCAATCACAGTGAAACCGCAGATCGGTTATTCTGCTGGTTTTTCCTGTAAATCCCACTGCATGAGTTCAAAATTCAGTGGAAGTCCTCAAATATCACCCCATCTACTTCAGTTGAGCAACTTGAAGTGATTTTTGATGAATAATTAACATTGGTAAAGACATTCCACCTTCGCTGGTTTTGTATTACAGCTTGTGTCAAGTTCAAAACGCTTATTTGCAGAACAGTCACAAGATCTAGAGCCTTCTATCTTCCCAAGGTCTAACAGGCCATCACTGGAAGATTGCATTTAGTGGATGAACAATGTCTTGTGATGGTTTTAGAAAGGCAGTAAATCTTTAATCAGAATTGGTATTTTTGTGAGCACTTACAAGTACAAAAAAGGTTAACCCAAGTTCATGTTCATGTAGCACTTAGTAAAATATACACAGTTCAAAGAAAATCTAAAACACATTAAGAAAACTTATAAAAACTTATCCATCTTCATAGTAAAAAAAAAAACCCCTTTTAATAACTGACATCTCTTTAGTTAGCAAATCTAGAGATTAACTGACACTTCATGACAAATTGTGAAATATGCTTTACATGTGTTCTAAATCTTAAAGTAAAAAAATTACAACTGCTCAGAAGAATTAACACATTAATTAGAATATCTAAAACATTTTGCAGATGTGGGACTTTCTGTTCTCTATCAGCTTAAACATGTCTAGAATATTGTGGGAACTGGTGGACAGAAGAGCATGAAGATAAGCTTGGAGAATAATGGATTGAAAAGATGATTTACTAAGCCTTTCTGACACTGCTGTATTATATCAGATCTAAAAAAGAAACTTGAACAGGGATCTTTTTGAGCAAATACTCTAAGATATTTCATTCAGAAGAATATTTGCCGCTATATCCCAATGATTGGTGCCACAGATAATCATTTTGAACCTCTCAATCCAAATTCTTACATCATTCCCACAATACTTTGCAATGAACTTCTTTTCTATAAAGATTTCTACAAATTCTTCAGAGATGTTCTTTCAATAGACACATCTTTGTTAATAATTCATTCTCGATGAACAGAGACTTTTTACTGGAGTCGGAGGTTGATGAATGGAAAATTAGGATTATTATTTGCTAAAACGTCATTGATCTGGATATTTGATAGTTTAGGAAAGATGTACATTATACTTGACATTGTGACGGCTTGGATATTAAACTGCTTAAACACTTAAATACTATAATTCATGAACTTTGTTCATTTTTTCATGCTTGACTTTTACGGAATATCAAAATGAAAATTGAGATTAAGGCATGAACAAGGGATAAAATTTAAGGGAGACTTACTACAGAGGTGTGGTCCAAGGACAGGTTTAATATTGGCATTTCTTTCATTGGACCACGCCTCATTAGAGAACCGTCGCTGCAGATTCTGTTAAAAGCTTTCATTTTCATTCCAAAACTTGATCAGTTTCTTACTAATTTTCTCTTAAATTTCTGAATAAAAATAATCAAATGTAAATTATTAATGATTTTTTTTTGTGCCTCGGTGCCAACTGATACACTGACTGATGCTACAACTGATACACTGGCCCAGTTTCCACATGGTACATGTTGCCTAGAAGTCACGCAGTGAGTGTAAAATAAACCTGTTCATACTTCCGTGGTGAATGTGAGTTTGACCTGTGCAGAAAATGGTGAAAAGCTGTTTTTGCGATTGACTGCTCGAACTAATTTTCAAAGACTTCAGAGACGCATATCTACAGACTGCAATTCAAAGAAAAAACGGAAATCGTGGCGCTTGTAACTAAATCTCCACATTTGCTCATTGTAAAATACAGTTCAGCTTCTTTATGTTATCTTCAGTTTAGTTAAAAAGAAAATTCTTCCATGTAACTTGAGCCAAACGTGATTTAAATGGGATGAACAGTGTTTTTCTCAAACACTCAATGTATAATCCATCCAGTTGCAGTCTCTCTGAAGGTTGAAAGAACTTGTTACAGTACTTGGAATTAAACATTGTTTGGTGCATTATTTATGCAGCTCAGAATTGAGTTTTACCCGCATAAACATATGACCCTGAGTGAGTGACGGTATTGAGCCTAGCTAGCTAACATCATTTCTAATTTTAATTGTCTATTGATGTCTGTCGGTTTTAAAACCCCAACAAATCCTGGTGTGTGATCGGGTGTTGAGGCTTTTGAATGCCTATAAACCTTAGTTTGCGTACGTTCTCTGTACGGCCAAATCTTAATGTCCACAGAAAGCTGGTCATCTAGTAAAGGATTGGAATCAAAGTTGTGTATTTATCTTAATCATGTAAGCTTCAGTAAAAACGCATGATTCGCCATCTTTCCATATTAAACAACATTTTATAGATTGAAAGACCATAATTATGGCATAATTTAATGTGTAAATTATTGCTGAAAAAGAGAACCTTTACTCTGAGCCAATGAGAAAGATTGTCTGTGATC
This sequence comes from Danionella cerebrum, assembly GCA_007224835.1. NCBI lineage: Eukaryota > Metazoa > Chordata > Actinopteri > Cypriniformes > Danionidae > Danionella > Danionella cerebrum. Next base: position 404,488 of record SRMA01026897.1, read on the forward strand.
TAGTGTTCTGTAGTCAAAAATGTTCTGTGGAACATCAATTGATCTATTCACAATTTTGCCTGATTTAGTGATTTAATAATTATTTGATATTTCACCCCAAATCTTAAATGGATACGAGAGGAATTTGTATTTTATTGATTACATTCAGAATTGGTTTCTGAATGTGGACTGGAGTAATCAATTACTAAACCTTGAATAAATAAAAACAATTTTTACATTTGATCAATTCAGGACAAGTGAAAATTACTAGTCAACGGATCATCAATATGTGTTTTCAATACTGCGTTGTGATAAAACTTACCAAGTCTGTTGTTCAGCATTCCAAAGTCCAGTGAGTACTTGACCACGTGGTAGTTATTCCAGACGTAGAGAAGATTATCTCTGGGGTTGTAATCCACAGCAGCGATGTACTGGTACGCATTTGGAAACATTATGTCCAGATACCCGTCTTTCCCAAGTTCTGTGTTGTATATATAATCGATTTTATTCCCTGTAGCTTCACTATCATCATCCTCATAGACGCTCCTTATGACGTACAGAATACCACAGATCATGAAGGCGTTCGATGCGGACCGCTTATCATAAGCCGTATCCCATGTCCCCTCCACACGAAGTGTATATGGATTCAACTGGCTGATCACAATCCGTCCGTTATTCTGCTCTGTGGCATAAATTACCCACAATCCATTTTCATCCACCGCTAAATCGATATCTGATTTACCCCCCCAGCGGTACGGCGACGTATCGTGATAGTTAGCGCTTGCGATAATGGCCTCACCACTTTTTATGCGCGTTCGCAAATCGAATTTCACAATATTCCTGGTTCGTTCTTTGTTGAAGAATAATGCTCCATCATAAACAACGAATCCAGTGCCATCAACACGATGTGGTAGTTTGTAAGTGGTAGTGGGTCTTCCTGCCACAAAATCCTCTTTGCTTGGGTACTCAGACAGTGTGTCTGTGCGATACGGAGCCCAGGGCATATAGTAGATCTTTTCAGAGGCCTGGAGTGGGTCCTTACACCACGCACCGGACTGATGATCCGACTCAAAGAGATGTTCGCTCTGGTACACACCCCGCAAGAGCCCTGGGCATAAGAAAACTGTGAGGGAAAGAAAGAGAGGGGTGGGGTGGTAAAAACAGTATTAAAAAAAATGCACGTAACATAGTGACTGACATGTATTCATTCAACTTCTACCCACTCACCCTGAGGGTCTACCCTGAGCAAGTTACCTGCTGGAACTCAATCCCTATGGGAGGAAATCTAAGTGTTTCCATAGATTGAAATGATGTAGTTTTCCCCAAAATTATTTCTTAAGCCTTACATGCAGCATTTTTCTATCAAACATTGTCATGCACTGTTTGACGTTCATTGCAACAGCAGTCTGTTTGGTGCCACATGTTGATTAGTACATAGAGTTAAACACTGTGTTGATACCAGTGAAACTACCTAGAGCTGGGCCGTATGACTTCGGGACAACAAGCTTTACATAGAGAGGTGATATGAGAGGTCTACTCATTTATGTGAGATAAATATACTGTGCATCCATAACAAGAAAAAAAGCAAAGGATGTGAGCAAGTGAACCATAAAATAAGCTACCAAACGGTTAAGGTGCAGATATGGTTAAGGGGCAGAAAACATATCTTTTGACCAACCGCAATACAAAATAAGAATAAAAAAAATAAATAAATAAACAAAAATAATGGTTAAGGTTGAAAGAAGCAATCAGAGGGTTTTCGCACGTCTCAGGCCATCACCCCTCGGTGGCCATTTTGCTGCAAATTAATAGTATTCAAGCAAGGTGGCAACATGAATGAGTCGGAATTTTTGTCTGTTATAGTTTTGACCAATATTCTTTTCAGTTATGTCAAAATTGGTAAAAGAGTTTTGCTACCCTAACTGTTACAAACTGTTAGCGTGGCGCAGTTGGTAGCACTGTGGCCGTCCAGTTAGAAGGTTCTTCAACTGTAGGACGGGAAGAGACTCTTATAATCTTACACTTTAGAGCTAAAACTTTGCCTTCTGCATTCATATATAAAATTCAGCTCCTTCTTAGCAGGAACTCAAACGTGCAGGAAAATTTTCATTCATGAAAGGGATGATAAATAAGAGCAGGTTCAAAGGAGTTAGAGACCTCTGAGACATAATAACGACTTTATATTTATTACAATCTGAACCGATTCAATCCTGATGCTAAAACTCTGTCAATTTGTGTCACCTTGATTTATTGCATCTGTGCACCAAACGAATAACGCCAATATTTCCCTGCATTTGTGTCTTCGAAGCAGAAGAAGATGCAGAAACGAGACAGAAAGTACAATGTTTATATTGAAGCCTTTAAATACTTATTTACTATTTCTTCTCTAGAGAAAACGATTAAAGCTGGACTGATTTGATTCATTCACTTTACCAGATGAGGATGCCTGAAATAAGCAACAGTTAAATTAATTTCCTGTGTATAAAATCAGATCTCTACACTCTACAGAGACTGCGGTAAAACCATAACACAATTCTTAGCATGAATCCAGGCTATTTTGAGATTTTTATGATTGCACAAAAATGCAACAAGACCAATGAATATAATAAATTATAGCCGGACAGAGTAGATCTGAAGTTTTTATATCCTCCGTGAGCTCTTTCAGGTCTCAGGAATCAAGCTTTCTTACAATAATACAAACAACAGTAAAATTTCCATATAAGAAGTTTTAGCTTTATGTTTCATTTGATTGCTTGAAAGGACACATTTTATTACTTTAAAACTCGTGAAAAGTTTGTCCTTGTTCAGCAAAAATAGTGACAATCATTCAAAAGAAGAAAGCATAAATGATTAATGCAATGTTGCAATATTTGTTTATTCTTATTCTCCTTCTTGTTAATAATAATAGAAAATAAAATCTTTTAAATAAAAGAAAATAAATGTGTTGTCTCTCTTCAAACATTTATTTTATTTCACTTTACATGTAGTCTATTTAAAGTTTGAGTGATACATTTTAGAAGGTTTTGTGGAAAACTTTTTGCTGTACACATCCCAGAGAACCTGTGTGGTTCCCAGAGGGACACATAACTCAATATAAACTACAAACGGGAGTGGTACAGCAGTGGTACACAATTGTGCAATAAACAAAAAAACTAAACATGTAAAACAACCAAATTCCAAAAAAATAGAACAAGCACACCATGAAAAAACAAGTATAGCCCACGCACATATTTGTGAAGTAAAAAAAAAAGACAATATAACAATAGACAAATATAGAGTGAGAAATTACTTGGAATTTGTTGCTTCTCATCTCTGCTAACTGGGTTTTAAGTGTCTAATAAATACAGCTTTGAATTTATAAATTATTCTCGCACATAACTGCAGCTTTGCAATTAAAAATTCATTAACATAAAAAATGTATCACCTCCTTGAAGAGCTTGAATAATTCAAAACATCAAACTGTCAGAGTTTTTGGGGTATTCCAAACTTTCAATGGAAAATAAAAGACCCAACTAAAAATATTCAACTAAAAATTTAATTAACATGCAATTTACTTCCATTTAAATGTAAAGTTTCTGAAACATAAATATTTACGGATAACAACAGAAAATAAGATTACAATTTAAAAGGATCATGAACAGGGAAACCAAAAAGATCTTGATCTGTTCAACTTCTACTTCCTCCAGAGACTCAGCTTATATGTGCATTTATCAATGCTATAGTAAAAGCGGCTACAAGTGTACTCTTAATATTTGTTACATTATCATATTTTACCATTTTTATTAATCCTCCACCTTTAAAGACTGTTTTATGTACTTACTCTACCAAAAACTGGAGAAAGAACCAAACGTATATGCAAATATTGGCCAATTTGAAAGCGTGAGACTTTTTTCTGAAACTCAGGTTATCACCTAGTTATCAATCCAGTTCATGATCCCTCTAATAAGATATCAACAAACATTGAGAAATAACAACATTGATAAATCAAACAGGTAAATACAGTAGAGAGTTTTTTTGAGCAGAATCATAACAAACAAAGAATAAAGTGGAAAAGGAAAGTGTTATTGGTCACAAATTCTGTTCTAGAGCATTACGATGAGGAAGCATTACACAGAACAAAGACCACATTACAGGCAGACTATCCCACCACAACATAAGCTCACAACACATAACATTTTCTCTAATCGTACATTTGTATTTGTTTATATCACATTGTGTGCACTATATTGCCAAAATTATATGCTCATGATATACTAATACATATTTAGAATTAAAATATAAATATAAAATGCCTCACTATTAATCCATATAACTGGTCCAACCCTTCTGTACAGTTCTTCCAAAATGTTTAAAATGTTTAACTGAGGGATTGTCGCCACAATCCCTCAGTTAAGACAATGGTCTCAGACAAGATATGCACACTAGAGATTTATTTTAAACTCCATGGTCCTAGTTTTTTACAAAATTCTACAAATCCATATAATTTATATAAATCTTTATTTCTTTTTCAATTAAATGGTTCAATTTACCATAACAAACAATATCAATATTGAATCAAGTAGTTGGTTTCAGAATAGATCGGTAAAACCTTCTTATTCCCTGCCCGCTTAAGTAAGTCTGCATCCCGCAGTCTCTCCTTTCGCCTCACAGTGAGTTTGGGACATCTCCGCAGGACTTTATTGACTGTGATCAGCTGGAAAATGGCCTGATTCTGTTCTGTCTTCATAAAATGATTATAAAACTTTTGACAGCCGGCATTTTTTTACCCCTTCATCTTTTATGCGCTGATGGACACATCACGGTTTGTAAAAAAAAATTTGCCAATTTGCTTTTCAAATGTGAGCTCAATATACTTCAGATTTCGCACCAACTTGTTTTTTTATCACGTTTATTGCATTTAAAAAAAAACATAGAAATAAAAACATAAAATTCTCTAAGCTCCCAAGAGCAGCCCATTTTTCACAAATGCAGTCTACATGCCTAGGTTCCTCCTTTTAAACTCCCATGGACACAAAAGTGGTGGGAACATCTGAAGCCAGTAAATTGGATTGGTGAGGGAATATTTTGGCAATATAGTAATAGATTGAGAAAATGTCAATTCAATTGTGAGGACAAAACCCAACACAAAAAATGTATATTAAATTAAATTAATAAAAACATATCTTTACCTTTCTGTTCCACCTCTATTTGGCATGAAAGGAAAACAGAGAAAAAGGAGAGAAAATCAGAGAATTGAAAGAATCATTTCCTTCAAGAGGTAGTATAATGGAAATGAAAATGAAACATAATAGAAAAAAAAAACATTAAATAAAGGCCGGCAAATCTTCCAAGGGTCCTGTGGAGAAAAATGATTAAAAAGAATGTTTGAACAAGGAATATATCCTTGGAGAAAAGTGTATCCCATGGAAAATGGTTACCAGCTTTAGTTCTAGGTGTTATATAGCCATAAATATAACATTAGAACTTTATGTAGAATCCACGTGGTTCTATTCCTTGTTTCTTCTACATTGCACCTTGTTTTTTGTTTTTTTTCTAACTCGGTTTCACTGTGCATTACTATCTAATGTAGGAGTTCATTTCAAATTCAGATCTGTAACAGATAGAAATGGAAATATAAAAACTCAAAACACAAGCATTTCCTCAAGACATTTTAGGAAAGCTGCTAACATACCATCAAGGTCATTCGTGTGAATTGGTCTGATGTCGAAGTGCGGATTTCAAATCAGAAATCAGAGAAAGAGAGGAGACACCTATTATCAGCCTCCATCAATTCAATTACTGACCTGAGAACAGCCTGAATTAAAAACACTAGCAGGCTTTGCACAGCCCTGATCTGATTCTGATGCTATCTAAAAATCCTCAGAGGATGCCTGGACAGAAAAAAAGACTCAAAAGAGGCAAAACTCTTGGAGAATGTTGATTATTCTCTAATCAGTTTTCTCAGATCACTCCATTTAGATTTCACTGTAAGATTTTGGACGAGAAAAATGATTAAAGGAGTTTATTGTGAGCATTTGGGTTGTGCAGAACTGTGTTTGCACTTCAAACACAGGACAGAAATTGAAGGTTGAACTGAGAACACACAATAACTCCTCCTGACATCGCCAGCAGTGTGCAAGTGTGTGTCCATCACCCAGGGGTCAGTGTGATCACTGAATCACCTTCACCGTCCTCTAGAACGTCTTAATCCAGGTGTAAAGAAGAGCTGCTGCTGTCACTCACACAGACACGGTGACATGGCTGCCCTGTCTCTATGAATACTAACACTCACCTCACACAAAAATAAACCAGCCCTTTCCTCTCCATCTGTATTCTGCACAACAGGAATATCCTTCTCTCTCTTTGTGGTAGGTCAGTCCTCGTTATTACTCAAGACACATAAAGTCTTGGGGAGACAATGTATTTAGCATATCTTTTCCAAACAGCAAACAGCTTTCTTTTAGTTTACTAGTCTTAAGTTGAAATGATGCCACCTTAACAGAACACAACCCAACGCATGGAACTTAAAAGTGTGGGAAATCATTATTTCACCACCTGCTGGACGCTTTTCATAGATAAAGATATGATCAGTGACAGACGAAATAATAGGGCTGGGCATTCACCGACCGAATCGTCTCGATACTATCGAGTATCGAAAAAATCATTTACGTTCGATACCAAATTTGGATACCTAAGGGTATAAAGTGAGCTAGAAAACGTGTGGACTCCTCAACGTGCCCGGATCAAATGCCCGGATCCGGATCCATACCAAGATGATCTAGAGAATTGCAACTTTCTAAGTCATCTGAACCGAACCGAAAACCATTGTTAAAAACCGTAGTAGGTACTGAACGTGAGCATTTATATAAACTTCTAAAAAAAGAGCATCCGATGTCGCCTTTGAAAAGAAGCTCCTCACTTATTTAAGAATATTTAAGGAATAGACACCCATGAGCAGCACATTAACAGGAGGTTGAATACATATTTTCCTCATGAGTGCAGATCTGTGAAATGCATTTGCTATTTTATCACCTCACTACTGAAATAATCCTTCCATTAAAGTTATAAACTGATTTTATTTGTCTACATGCAAAGTGAATTGGGGGTCAAATATTTTTCCACTTCATAATTTAAATAACTATTTACTTTACTTACTGTATAAGCTAAAAACCAGGTTTGACATGTCTACCGTTTGTTTGAAACACAGGCTAGCAGGTCATGCTGGATTTGACGCGGTTACTTTATTTATGTCAAAATGCCTTAGAGGCACCTTGACGGAGTATCTGGGTACACAATGGCAATAAAGACTTTTATTTACTTTCTTTTCTCACAATCTTCCCACAATGACACGTTTAATATGCGTGGAGCTGCGTTTGTCACTGATAATATTATAATAAAGAGCTGATGCGCCTCTGCTGCATAAACACATGAATCTGATCTGACGGACTAATAAATGCTCTTCTGTCAAACTCTGATTAAATAACACTCACACACCCCCATGCACGCACTCACACACACACGTACACAAAACACACACACACCTACACATGCAAAACAACCAACATAAGATTAGGAGCAAATGCTATCTTTTTTCTACTAATTATACAAGATGATATTATTGGATTTTTTTTTTTTGTTATAGATAGCCAAATTGACTAATTGTCTTGACTAATACTACTAATAAAAGAATACAGATATTTAATAAAATTTCAAAGGAATTGTCTTTCTAAATGAGTGTAAAATACATGCCTTTGCATTAATCTAAAAGTGACATCACTTAATTACTCTGAATATAGTAATGAATTTAATTAGATAAAGTTTCTTATTTCTGACCTACTGGTTATTGTTTTATTTGAATAATAATTTACATTTTTCACAGTATTATTTAAATAAATAAATTAAACAAATCAGCCATCCACACCTTCTTTTTCAACAAGAGTTTAAAAATATAATTAATTATTTATTCATTTTGTTAAATAGTTTATTCAATATACCAAGTGTTTTATTGCACAAAAGGCTATTGTGCATTATAATATTCATTTATTCTTTTTTCCAACCCGCTTATTCCCTTTTTGGGGTCACGGGGCTCTGCCGGTGCCAATCTCCAGCACACATTGGGCAAGAGGCAGGGGTTCACATTCACTCACACATTCACACCTAAGGGGTATTTAGATTATTCAATTAACCAAACAGCATGTTTTTTTTGGGATTGTGGGGGAAACCGGAATACCCGGAGGAAACCCACGCAAGCACAGGGAGAACATGCAAACTCCTTCCAGGAAGGTCACCGCGAGCTTCAAACCGTCAACTTTCTAACTGGAAGTGCTATCCACTGCGACACTGTGCCGTCCTGCATTATAATGTTTTATATGAAGAGTTCTAAAAATGTGGACAGCGATTTAAAAAAACACAATAACATCACCTGTGTATTTCTGTTGTAATTCTTCAGTTTTATTTTTGCTATGTGCAACAATTGCCAGCAACATATCCATTTGATCAATTTAATGCACTGAGGCACTCTATCGGTAAGCTCCAGTATGTAGGTCAGATTTCTAAAGACTATTGTCTATAGTGTTTCATTGTATATAATAATAATTGTACTGCCACTGATAAACTACAGCTCATTTCACCTGTGTAGAGGAAGTTAACGGCATCCAAAAAGATGAGAAATACCAGCAATCTCTTACTCACACACCAAGGACAAAAGCTTCGTCTTGGCCAAGCAGCATCTAGTGATCTAAAGAAAAATAAATTTGAGGCTCTTGACAAAAGTTGGCAACATTCACTCACACATTCAAGGGGAATTTAGATTATTCCATTAGCCTAACGCATGTTTTTGGGATTGGGGGGGAAACCGGAGTAGCCGGAGGAAACCTACGCAAGCACAGGGGGAACATGCAAACTCCTTCCAGGAAGGTCACCGGCAAGCCTCGAACCGACAACCTTCTAACTGGAAGGCCACAGTGCTACCCCCTGCACCACCATGCCGCCCCCATTAAAATCATCACTTTCTTTATTGATACATTCATCCCTTCATTATTCTATTCATTCACCCATTTTCTTATTATTGCTTCCATTAATTAATTTGTCCTTTCCAACACCATATCAACCACTCATTCCTTCATTTATTAAATAATCCCTTAATTTATTCTTTTTTTCATTCATTCATTCATTCATTCATTCATTCATTCATTCATTCATTCATTCAATTAATTACTGAATTCCACCAATTCATCATTAATCTCTTCAATCCTCACTGTTCTTCATTTCTTCCTTCATTTAATAAAAAGCATTCGCAAGGGAATGTTGCCCTGCGATGAATTTTTTAGAATGTACCCCTGCCTCTCGCCCAATGTGTGCTGGAGATCGGCACCGGCAGACCCCTGTGATCCCGAAAGGGAATAAGTGGGTTGGTAAATGAAAGAATGAATGAAGTTATCCAATCCTACATTCATTCCCTCATTGCCAATTCCTTCATTAATTCTTAAAAGTTCAGATTGCTTGTGAGTTTGTGCCATAAAAGCAAAGAGAGAGATCACTTTGTGTATATCCCTCTGTGTCAGACCCAAACATCACCTTGTGGTGATCTCTCAATAACAGACTGGAAAGCCTAGTCATCTTTACATCTAAGAGAATGCTTCTGTAAGAAAGCTCTGATGTCTATGTGCCTCACTTGCTAGATTTTCTCTCAAATTATTCTGTCTCAAGGCTGTGTACTGTAACCTTTTTCAGCCCCTGGTCGCTTCTGCTGAAACTTTAGTGACTTGCATCAGGGTTCAAAATAGAAAAGTCCTCATTCAGTGAAAAACAAAAAGTGCAATTTTCTTTTCTTTTTTCCAAATTACATTTTAGTAAATTCAAATAGATCATTTTGGTGCATGTAAACATTGACAGTGTGTTCATTTTTTTTAAACGTCCCATTCTTCAATGTCCATTCAGTGAGATTCTATCTAATAAGTAATGGAATCTAATACTTTATCAACTAAAAGGACGTGAACTCTTTCAGACTGGTGTTTTGAAGAGTGAGGGATACATACTGTAGGGCACACATTCGTATTGCACCTCCAGGTATTTGTACGTTCCAGGACAGGGGTCTGGAAAAGCATCAGGTCCAGCCACAACTGCACACTGTGTCCGGTTATTGCACCTGCAAACACACCGATATCTTAATTAATAGTGAGAAAAAGCAACCTTTAAAGATCTGCCTCTGCACACTATAGAACAACATTGTAGTTCTACATTTACAGATCAATCCCAGAGATATGATTCCTCATGCTTGGCTGCACCACAAACCCATATTCACTCAGAGTGTGGGGAAATAAGAAGAACAGGAATCAATGGGAAAATGCTGCACGATTGATTGAAGACATTCATTCAAGCGTCGGCAAACATCTTAATGATCCAACCAGAACACCCTCAAACATACACACACATACACAGACAGAGTGGTCAATAAATCAGCAGAGATCTGCAAAGTGGAGAGCGATGATCTGCTATTGTCTACTAATGTCTTCAGTCATCCAATCAATCACTGAATGACACACAAACACAGCTTTTCCCACTAAAATCACACACCCATAAAGTTATGGAACAAGGCATTATTTGAGGAATCACAAATACACATATCAAGAAAGTATCTATGCAATCTATTAACTATTATTCAGATTGGTTGTGTGTCTACCAAATAAAAGAAAACTCTTATTTTATGAAAATTAATTGTTAGATCTTCAAAATATGCTCTCAAATAAATAACACTCGAGGGAAAAGTGGACAACATTTAGAGATTAGAGGCCCTTTTTCAGAGTATATACATTAGGGGTGTAACGGTTCACGGGTATGTATTGAACCGTTTCGGTACGGCCTGTTCGGTTCGGGACACTTGCGTACCGTTTCGGTATTCGGTATTTGTATTAAATAATATAAATGTATTATTAGCGCGATATTAAGCGCAGCGGAACCATGTTCCTAGGCGAGTTTCCGCACGGACGCTATTGAGGGACGTGCAGCTGTACTGTGCGACACTCAATAGCGTCCGTGCGGAAAATCGCCTTTGGCTTCCCTGTTAAAATACATAACGGGGTTGTATGCCGACATTGTTCCACGGAGATCGGGCAGGCAACACATCTAACATTTTCTACTGCTGGAGATATTGTCACTGCAACCAGATCTGTGCTCTCTTCAGAAAATGTGGATAGGTTAATCTTTTTAGCCTAAAACTTGAATAGTTAGTTTTGTTGATATATAAGCTGAAGCTGTTGCTAGTGTTAAAAGTTTTCAGGTCCTAACTAGTTGCAGTATTTCATTTTTTATTTAATAAAATGTGTTTTTCTTTATAAAGAGTGCAATTTATTTAAAATATCACCCAAATGTGTCACTTTTATTTATTTTATGCAAGAATTCTATTGTGTATTGGCAGCTTTTCAAAATAAAGATTATGTAAGTTTTTATTTTTTTGTACCGAACTGAATTAACCAAACCGAGCTCTCCAAGACACTGTACCGAACCGAATACGATTTTAGCGTACCGTTACACCCCTAATATACATGTTAAAATCAGCTTATTGTATCAAAAACATTTTGCTTACTTTTATTCGCAAAAGCTCAAAAATCCTGGAAACTCATCAGAGAGAAAGATTGTATCGTGTTACTTTAGTCAACGGATTTATCTGTACCAGAGTTCATTTTGCTGCTCTTTTCTATGCCAGAAGTGGAATTAAAGGCTTTTAGAGAGAAAAAAGCTGTTATTAAATGTTATTAGTGAATCTCTTAAAATAAAAAGAAAGCTAAGCATATTTGATTTAATATTAAGGACAATCTTGAGCCATTGTGGGAAATCAAGACGCTCCCCTCTTCTGCGCACATTTTCGAGCTATGGCGCATATTTAAATCTGCATTTAAACACTATATTTATGCAGAATTCACTCCTGCTGTGATCTGCTCCAGAAAAAATATAGTGACATCCACCACCCCAACCATCAGAGACACATAGGAAAAACATTGCGGAAAATGGAAATATTTTATGATGCTACTTCCTCTAAAAGACAGTAATTCTCCAAACCAGCCACGTCTCTGGCTCCATGCCTCGTTTACCCAAGTGAAATCATTACATTACAGAGATGAGCATGTGTTCTATTCCAGAGAACACACATGGGGTCTTCACCAGAATGCATTACAGAATAAATGAATCATTAAGTCTTGACTGATTCCTGAACAGTGTCACATGTTCTTCAATGTAAGTGAATCAGTAGGGTATGCTACACAAGGCACTTTAATACATGCACCACAGTCTTGTGCAATATATATTTACACACAGACAAATTAGTTATATATGATGAGAATTATGTTTATGATTGAACTACTTTCAACAACAAAGAGAACAAAGTCAATAATAATATAATGTTAATATTTTAGTCCTTATCCAACATTTTTTTCATGAAAACCATTAGAGGCTTTGCTGTTTCTTTCAGAGATATATCAGAGAATGTTTTGAGTTTATCTGTGCATTTATCAATGCAATAGTTTAAACAAATGGCTAAACATATTCAGAACATTATCTGTTTATGTTATAGAGTAATATTTTGCTACTTTTTATAACCTTTCACCATCTCAGAAGGCTTGTTCATATGGCTCTCAGCAGAGTGTGAGGCTTGAAGAAGAGACCTCAAGAAAATGCAAATCTCTGGCCAAAGCGAGAGCAGATCTTGAGAAATGTTCCAAATATCAGGTTTCTCAGACTCTATGGAGAGAAACAGCAGGAAACACTGTAATTATAAAGCACTAAATTATTGAATCACATTGTTCTGAGATAGAACAGGAAGTTGCATCACAGTCAGGAATGTTCAGACTCTTTAAATGAAGTTGACTGACACATAACAGCACTCCATCTGTTCTCTTGCAGTAATTTCCCTTCTCTCTCCTCTTCTCACTCATTCATTCTTCTCTGTCCTTGCAGTTTGTAGCATTCTAAGTGTTTTACAGCTAATAAAGATGCATTTTATGTCACACCTTCTTAAACCTTGCGTCCAGCGTCTTCATAATAACGAATACTCACAATATTTAAAAAAAAAAAGGAAAAAGAGTGCTTTCAAGCAACAGATAACCTTGAGTAGCAACAAATGTTTACATTGGTGTTTAGAAAAACCAGTACGCTAAAAGACAGATCATGCAGGAGGCATTCATGGATTGTCACCTAATTACAAGATTTAATGAATGTTCAGAAAGTCCTTTTGCAAACCATGCACACACAGATTCCTGCATGTCTGAAAGCATGCAGAGTGAAGCCTTATTATGACTTGAATCACAAAGTCAGCACAGCATAAATTACCATCTGCACTTGTCAAATACTGCAATTAAAAAAAGAGATGGAAACACACTCATATTCACTTGCTGAGAGAGAGAAGATTCCCAAGAGAGAGAAATATTGCATTTCTGCAACTGAGAATCAAACACTTTCGTGCACCCACCCACATAGACACACACGCAAATGCCTCACATGAACATTTATAAAAAAAACAACAAAAAAATCATGTAAAAACCAACATCTGTTGCATGAACTTAAATCTAACAATCTGTAGATTGTAGTCAAAGCGGGTGTGAACATTGAAAGCCAGAACTCTCTCCGCTTCCCTCCACACTAAGTGCTAGAATATGCAAAGAACATTACTCTACATCTGTACTGATACAATTCAATCTTGATGTGCTAACTTTTTATAATTTTATAAACAAGGCGTAATTCTTCACTCTTGCTGTTACTAAAATGTGACTTTTTTCTTTCTTATTCACTCTCTTTCTCAAATTATTTTTTGACCATTATAAAAAATATATTTATTTCAAATTTTTATTTTGAATCAATGTCTTTGCAAAAGTATTTGAACCCTATGCTCTGAAAGGGGTTAAATATATACCACCTAAACCTAAAATTGCCATGAAGAATTAATGCGAAAAAGAAATGGACCTCTTTAACACAAAACATTTTATTTGTTTAATCATAGTAACAACTTCAAAATGACAAACCAAAATAGCGAACAAATAGTTTAGCCTAGCAACCACATTTTCTGAACTCTACTTTAGCTTTAATAAATGACCGTTTACAGTTCTGCACATCCATATCTCAACATGTGAAAGTCATAGAGAAATCTGGCTTGGTTTATGTTATACTCATAGTTAAAAAGAAAAACTTTTACACCGCACTTTTTCAAGCCAATGGCAAAGTTTGGGTGCAAACCTCAGCCATGTAGTTGAAAAAGACATGTTGCCCACAAAGAGATGCCCAGCTCATAAGCCACCACACCACAGAGAGTTATCCCAATATAGTTTTAGACAAGCCCACCAAATCTGGTTTTGTTTAGCTGTTCAAACCTTGTCAAGACTCACCAGCGCCATAAAGCTACATCATCGCCAATGCCGTCACAACCCTAAGTTCCAAATTCATCATGATGTTTTCTTTTTTGTCTTTTGTTTTCAACAAAAAGGTTCTGCTTCCTGTCTACTTCTCCACTTACACCTTTCCATTGAGCTCACTCTCTCAAAAAATAAAAGGTTTCTCACTGGGCTGTTGGGGTGTGCCTATCTGCACATAGAAGATCAGGGGTGTTCTGAAGGGACATTAACTAAACACAGCTTGTCCAGCTAATAATGTTACTCAGGCATATTTGAAAGCTTCAGGCCGGTGCGCTAACGTGTGCTTGTTTCTAAGGCTTGAGTGTTTGACAAGCAACCAGAAAACTATAATTCCAGGTACAATCTGTGTACACACAGGGCAAACAGCAAGGGCATCTACTCTGCATCAGAAAGACCAGAATGTATAGCAAATTATACCATTTTGTTGTCTGAAAAGAGCACTGGAGCATGAAAAAAATGTGTTAAATGGGAGCTCTAATCCATGATAACTGAGACCTAAAACATTGATTCACAATCAAATAGAAAAAAAAAAAAGGTCATGTATTTGTCCAGTGAGAGTCCTTTTCTTGGAGACTCACAGTCACCCGTAGAACTACAAAACCAGACTGTCACTGATGCACAGTTGCCATGGAAACCTGTTATGACATCACGCATTTAAAACAGGTCGATTCTAAAATGTTTTCAGATGATTTGCTCTTAAAGGGACCGCTATGTGGGTTTTATTTAAGGTGACAAAAAAATTGAACAGTCACCAAAAACAGTCATTAGCTCTACTGGCTGCATACGCATGCTTCTGGTGTGATTCCATTCAGGGGGATTTATGAGTAAAGAACACAAGCCCTCCCACAGGGTGCTGTCCTAAAAGTGAACCAGAGAGTGATGGATAAGGGAACAAGACCCTGCAATGTACACAAAAATGTGCAAGTGTATTCTGCTCGGTGTGGTACACATCTAAATATCTTCTCTTTTACGATATTCTCATTCCATTTTCATGGATCCCATTTTTAATTTTGTGTGGCTTTCTCTTTAAATATGGTGTGCTCTGGCAGAGATTCATCTTCAATACTCTGAGTCTATTGTGCTCACTACAGAGAGCAGACGGACTTATAAATGTGCCAGCACTCAAGCGCAAGCTCTTTATGGGAAGAGAACAACCATTGTGTGTGTGCTTGTGTGTGCGTGTGCGCATGTCTTCAGGGAATGTGGGAGCTAAAAGCTAGTCAAACGTCTCCGACACACTCACAAATTGACATGAAGAGAAAAGCTGCAGGAGACTAAACCATGGAGAGCTCTGTCACCTTCAGAACACCAGTTTGTGTGTGTGTGGCTATGGGTTTGCACTTGTGTGTCTCTTTATGTGTGAGTGCTCAGATGCCATCGTTAGACTAAAGCCTGAGATGAGGTTTAATTATTTTTAACTTGTAATAATTTCGAAATTCTTTTTCAAAAAAGTGAGAAAACCTCTATGTGAAAAAAAAAACTGGACATGACCTTTCATCTAATGGTACCACTGATACTCTAAAAAGCTGTAAGAAAACCAGTGTAAATTGTGTTTGGTAAATAATATATAAGAATATATTTCCATCCAGTGCTGTGTTCATTTTTCACCCAGATCTTGCATTGATCGTAGACTCTGACCGCTGCATAAAGCCTCGTCCAGCGAATTCCAATGGTGCTCAATGAGGGTTAAGGTCTGGACTCTGTGGTGGCCAATCCATGTGTGAATGATATCTCATGCTCACTGAACTACTCATACACACATTTTGAGCCCAATGAATCCTGGCATTTTGATCTTGGATCTCACCGGTGCTATCAGGGAAGAAAATCCATTGATGGAATAACCTGGTCATTCAGTATATTCAGGAAGTCAGCTGAGCTCTTCTTTGAGCAGATGCTGTTACAGAATCTAGACCTGAGCAACAGCAGGGCCAGAGATCATAGACGGCACATCCCGGAGGCCCCGCCCACCAGCTCCTAACCCTAACAACCAGACTCATCTGGAGATGTTCCGGCACCCCTGGACCTACACCTAACACAGTCATCATCTGTTTATACTATATCATCTGTTTATACCATAGTTTATATAACTCACACTGCTGTTGTCGCCCAAATGAGGATGGGTTTCCCTTTTGAGTCCGGTTCCTCTCAAGGTTTCTTTCAAAAAGGGAGTTTTTCCTTGACACAGTCGCCCCAGGCTTGCTCATCAGGGACATATACAACACTTATTAATTCATTTTTTCTCTTTGTTGAGTTTAAACTTGTTTTTTTTATTGTAAAGCTGCTTTGAGACAATGTCTGTTGTGAAAAGCGCTATATAAATTAAACGAACTTGAACAATCTCTTCATCACCTTTTTTACCATTTTAATCTGGACTCATCTAATTCTGTTGCTCTACAGTCCAATCTTTATGCTTTTTTCAGGTTATCCTCACTCATCAAGGCTACAAGGCTGATCAGTTCCAATCCTCCAAGCTCCATTCACATTGTGCATCTTACTTTCACTATTAAACTCAGCCCTGAGTTCAACTGTTGCATTTCTTCGATTTGATTTCAAAGTGTTTGCTGAACACACAATAATTCAGGACTTTTTTCTGGACACATCTGTTTCTCAAAGACAATGGGTTCACACAATCCTTCTAGTTTGTACTAATAAATTGGACAATTCTTAACCCAATCTTAGAAGTTTCTGCAATATTCTCTGCTTTATTCACAGCAATGATTTGACTCTTCTCAAAAAGACTGATGTGTTTTCTACGACCTTGGGATGCTTATTTAGACATGGTTGTTTAAGAAATGAGAAGCAATTTTTGCACCAGTTGGGGTTAAATAACTTGTTGCCATTTTTTGGCCATGCAGTGTACATTTAGAATGAATCATATATTGATGTATAATAATGAATGATGACATAATGAATACTATCATGAAAAGTGCAGGCATTAGACTGATTGGCCTCTTTAAAGTTTCATGGAGCATTAGGAAGAGCAAAAAAAATCATTAGAATGTCAAAAGTATTCACTCATCTGCCTTCAGAAACAGGTGAACCTAAGATATATCTCGTTCTTAATATACAGGGTTTACATTTTTTCTGGTCCACCATTTGAAGCTACAACATGTTAAATTCTAAGGGGATGACTGTCCTCAAGGTCCACTGAGTTTATGTGAATTTTTCTGAGGATCAAACACTGAGGTTGGCCAACAAGGTCTTTACTCTTATTCCGGGCAAAAGTTTTATACTTGTTTTAGTTATTCCACACTAAACTTCAACACACATGTCTTGTTTTGTGTACTGGTGGAAGAGGAAGGGGTCATCTCCAAATTGTTGCCACAAAGCTTGTAATATGAATTTGCTCAAAATCTTTCACTGTGTTAAATCAGTCAGAGTTCCCCTCACTGTAACAAATGCGCTAATATTTGTCCTGTAAACAACCCCACATCATAACCCCCCCCCCCCAATGCTTTATATTGGTGAGGCGGCTTGACCACAGACTTTATTACGAGGTTGCTCATCCCAAAGCACTGTTATTGCGCTAAGATGAAGGCTAGTGAAGGGTGTGTGAATACTTTTGTTTTTAGCATGCCAGACCTGATCAATGATGTGAGCAACTGACATAGTTCATCCAACAAAATGACTCGTTTTTAACGTGTCTCTGATATTTGAGTGTACTGTAAATAAAATTAAAATCAGACCAACCTAACCTCGATGAGCTAATTCCTGTGATCATTGTAGACTGAAATCAAGAGTGCAATTAAAACACAATTGCACAGATTATAGTAGATTATGTAAATTCCCAACACTAATGGCTGCAATAAAACATTAGTTAGTGATGTGACACAGATGCACATGGTATTTAATCAATGCCTTGAGCAGTAACAAGATTACAATGATTACAACACAATATGAAATCAGAGTTCTTTTCATCTTGACTAATATGGACTATATAACCGCCATTATTTAAACAGGCATCCGTCTTCCTCAACAAGAATGCTTGGGACCACTAGCATTGCAAAAAGCAGTTTTTTTAGAAAGATCTGAAATTATTATGGAATAAATCAGTATCAATATTGATTAACTGGCTAGATGTACAAGCTCCGAGCACCCATTACTCTTGTTTACAACTATTGTAATCATTGGTTCTACAAGCCAAATAATGCAATATGGAAAATGATGTAAGAGGCAATTGGAATGTTAGTACATTGAACAAAATAAACAAATCTTAATATAATGCATCTACAAAATTCCAATGTATACGCGAAAGTCAAACACAAACTGATTTAATCAATATTTGATCACAAATAGCTTAACTGTTTAAATGCTTAAATGTGGTCTAAAGAGAATTTGTTAATAGTTCCATTACAAAGAGGGATTGATGCGACACAAATTAATAAATGGATGATAAATCCATGAATGGCGTGATGCCACTGTTGCCATAGTTACACATTAAACAGAGCGACTCCTAACGATTTAAACTAAAAGTAACCAAATTGTTTTGGGGCAAATTATTTTACTAGCAATAGTGGTTTATTTTTGTATTTTTAGTATTTTGTAAATATTTAACGCCAAAACAATTCAAGCATGATTCCTGGTGGAAACTAGGAATACAAACAAAATGGCCGATGGGTCCGAAGTAACGACACCTCCTCCCGCTCTATATAGTACTTCAATGTTCAGTGCTTGAAAAGTGGAAAAGTTGATGTATGCATATACATAAAAAAAAAACATTTCATCACTGCACCAACCAATCAATTTCAAGCATTGAATTTATGGAGCCTTAAATAAGACAAAACAAATCCCAGTTTCATGAATTTTAATTTCAGCAAATTATTTTATCTTGATTTGCTCAATTTGTTCTAACATTGCTTCACATTCACTTTATTTCCTGTTAAAACCTTTTGACACCCAGGTCTGCAGAGTGTGCATGTGTGTGTGTCCACAACCAATTAAACCCAAACATCCCTCAGGCCTCTCTCTATATAAACCACCTAAAACAGTCTGACATTGTCACAGCAATTACATCTACAACCACAAAGACCAGCCAAATAATGAGCTAAAACAATCATGCCATACTCTTTAAGAACAAGTTAGACTCCTTGGCAACCTAAAAGCAAAAATTTGGAGTTACATCAGCCACGTAACAGCAAGTGGTACCAGAAAACAAAGAACATATAGCTGCACATAGCTACATACCCAACATCCCAAGGGATACACTAGCTGAGTGTCTAAAAAAATAAAAAGCAACCTCTCCATTAACATGCCCAATACAGCCAACAAAGGCATTACACAAATATAGAAATGAAAATGTACTGTAGCAGCTACAAAACTATTGACAATCACCCATCAACAAACTAAATATCATAGCAAATACTACAGCAACAAGTCACTGAACAGGACGAAAGGGACCATATAAAGCATCTTGAACGTAATGCTTTATTTCCTTAGCATTTAAATGTTTGCTGTGCACAGCAAGACCTATTTACTAACCATTTATTAGAGATGAGAAAACAATTTCAACTACAAAAAGCTTAACAAATTAATCTGTAGCATGCGTAAATATTTCCCAGTGGCATGACAACGCACACATCAGCAGAAATTTGAATGCAAGCATAAAAACTGATAATACAAATCTGTACTCAAATCAAAAAGGGTTCTCCCTTTCAGATTTTCCCAATTTTCATGTTCAACACAGCTATAGTTTGCCCTAAAAAAAGAACTGGAATGGATGAACTAATGGAAATAGAATCAACCACTGAAATCTCCCATAACTGCTCGTTCATGTTGGAGACCACAGCAAGGAACCACTAAACAACATTCAGATGTCAGTGAAACAGAAGCAACAAAGTTTTTACCTAGCAGACACGTCTTGAAAAAGTCTCTGTACTTGCTCCTGTTTCGCCAAAATCTCATTTTCTGGGTCCGACATAGGATCCTGTGCATAGGCATAGTACAATATCCTCCGTTGCCCTTTTGCAAAAACACAATTTTAATGTTTTTACTATGAGAATGTAGTGGCGCTCAAAAAATGAAAATAAACGGTGGCTGTGCACATATACTATGACGCTCTGAAGGGGGCATGTCGGAAAGAAGGAGGGGGCTCTTAAAGAGACAGGTGAATATCACGGCGTGACACGTAGCCAAGATGCCAAGTCAAACTTCTATGAGGTTGTTTATGACAAATACAGCGATTACAATCCAACTGTAGATAAAATTGTTACTTGAGTGTGTTATAAACGACACTAGATGCCTGCAAAACATATAATAACCCCCATTTAAAAACTGATGTGTATATTTGCTACTGTTCAAACAAATTCGTTTTCCTGATTAATTTAAGGAAATGAAATGAATGTATTCTGATGAAATCTATTCTGAAAACTGCTTAATTTAGACTATGTGAATGATGAAAAAATAGAAAAAAAGGTTTATAATGAGGCAAAAAGTTTGAGCAGACACTGGCGTGTGATGAAATTCTTCTGTAACTGGAGAAGGAAACACAAGAATGTTTGGTTTATGCGTGTCTGTCTGAAACACTGGATTCTGATTAGCTGAGAGGTGTTGATTAAATTGGAATAACCATAGAGGTACTACGGGTCGATTTCTGCAATAATTAACTATATTGGTCACCATAGTAACGCACAACTGAGGTTATCTCCGCAGGTAATTTACCATATAAGGTCATAATCCACATAAAACCCTCAACTGTGGTGTGTTTCCTAAAGCTGGACAACAGAGACGTTAGAATATATCAGTAGCGAAGGTTAGTTTAAGCTGCATCTCTGTCGAAGAGGAGAGAATTGAGTGACACTCAGAGGTGAGTCATTTGTCAATGAATCTTTAAATTGATTCTTGCTCACTCAATGTCAGTACCCAAAGTTTTTTAATGTTGAATTTCACAACAAAATAGGCAATCCCATTTTTAACAGCTCAGAAACATTTGTTTGTCTGTGAATCCTGGACAACCGCCACGCCTGTAGCCAATCAGCAATGAAACTTGGGTTGATTCAAACCTGCCAATAATGTTCCGATAAATAAAGCTCCACATTTTTTAACTATCGAAAGCTAGATTCCAATTGTGCTGGCTTTATATCACCTTCGACAACTGTCTGGAAACCTTGTAATGAATATACAAGACTCAGATAATCAATTTGTGGTTGCACTTTCCATTTACGGTTCATTGTGTAGGTGAGAATGCAGAAATCAAAATAAAGCGCATACCAAATGTTGAACAAAAAAGTAAACAAAGACCAGCTTGAAGAGGTGGTCTCATTATGCTTCCAAGTAGACCCTGGAGCAGTTCATTTGTGGTGAAGCATTTTCACAGAGGTTCTTGTTGATTCCTCATCTTGATGGTCATGTGTGCTCTGGGCCTCTGGCACATCATCTTGTAGATTTTGGGCTGGTAACAATACATAAATCTTTACAATGGAGCCAAATTCTCATTAAAAAATAAGCACATTATGCAGGTCAGGAACTGGTTCTGGGAAGCTGGAAAGTTACAGTTCTGTACCTGTTGAGTGGGTACCACTTAAGAAAAAAGGCTTCTCATTGTCTCATTCTCAATTAAATTTTAATTTCATGCTGAAAGTAACCAATTAAAGAAGTAATTAAATACATGAATACAAGAGAAAGCTTGAAGGTATATAATTACGCATCCCTATCTGGATTACTCATAATCTAGTTTACAACGTAAAGTTCTGTATGCTATTCTTCTGCTTCATAGAAAAAAAATTGGTAAAGCATGTGGAACTGCACCAAAGCATAGGGTATTGTGTGGAACTTATGGGAACACCCCATAACAACAAGAGGAATTATGAGTTTTTTTTTTTGTTCCTCTTAAAGGGGATTCAGAAGCTGCCATTCATACAGTCCTAAATCCTAAAAATGTCCTTTTGGTTTATGGGTTTATTGTAGGATAACAGCAACTGGATGCAAGCATCAAAGAAGAACATTGGCGTAGACTTGAAAGCGTTATTCATTAATTCTATGTGTAAGTTGGTGTGACTTTTACCTCTGGCTCATGATCTTGTATGCATCGGGCAGGTAACAGCGAGTGTTGTGCATCTGTGCAGGGTCGGCATCGCAGATCTTGTCATCGGTGCGACCGTAGTTTGCGCTTTCGATCATGATGACATCAGTCCCAGGGCAGCGAAGCTCTATAGGGAAACTCTCACATGAAAGCTCTCGCCGTACCACTGCCATTGGTACTGGTGCACGGAGGAACGCTGCCAGGAAATAAATAAAAAAAGGATAAAAGGAAAAAAAGCATTAATATTATACTTCTAGCAATAATAAAATATGAAATATACCAATTGTGAAATTTTACCATTACAAAACCATCAATCAAGAAAATCATTCAAATGGAGGTTAAAGAAAAGTTTATTTAACTTGAGGTGATGTTACCCTAATGTTGAAACTAACCAAATATATGTTAGTTAGTAAACAGGGAAATAAATATATGACTAGCTATTACTACAGAGACAAAAATAAATGAGTATAGAATTAATTTAGATTCACTGCAGAAAATAACATATTTAGTGTAGAATGTGTGGAAATGTGTTTTTTTTTGTATCTAATACAAATTAAGATATGATGCTTAATGTACTAATCTACTGATAAAAATAACTTGCGTGGATTTTGTCTGCCAATTCTGATGGCCTGTGTAAATGGTGTAAAAAAAAACAAAAAAAAAAAAAAACTTGCCAGCTGCCATTTTGTTGCAATTAAAATAATGGGGTATATTGTTTTTGGGCCTCCCACTATCCAATGATACCTAAATCTCTTTTAGAAAAGCTTCCACGGGCCCCCAAATATCACATATAAACCATGGTGTGATAGCTCTCTAAAGTTGGAAGATCAGGTGAACACAGTAGTTAGTTAGTTTTTTTTCCACAACCGTTGTCACCCAAAGTACTGGAGCGAGTAAACCATGCGTTCATTCTCCCGATTAGACTATTGCAAAGCCAACTTTGAGGAGTCCACTAATTACAGCAGCAGTCTTTTCTTAATTGGTGCAGCTATTGTGATCTTTACAGTTATTGACTCGAGAAGGCATTGGCCAGTTAAGCAACCTCACATGACTTCTCTTAGCTAATCTATTTTGTAAATTTGGGTTTATATTTTATTTTTTATTACCTGTATCTTGTCTTGTCTTTGTGAATCTGTTGCACTGTAGTGCTTCTGCACAAAAACACATTCCTCGTATGT
This sequence comes from Danionella cerebrum, assembly GCA_007224835.1. NCBI lineage: Eukaryota > Metazoa > Chordata > Actinopteri > Cypriniformes > Danionidae > Danionella > Danionella cerebrum. The sequence goes on from SRMA01026897.1 coordinate 428,040, forward strand.
GCAAACATACCTGGCAATAAAGTTCATTCTTATTCTAATCAAGTCTGGTAACAGATGGTGAATTTTGTGACCCACTGGTAGAACTAAACCAGAAGCTGTCTCTTATTAAAAGTGCCAAAATCAAACTTATAAAAATGTTTTGAACACACAAACCACAATAGTTAGACATTATAATTTTCTGAACACTCACTTTCAAAAACAATTATGAAACCTTTGCGATTATGAATCTTTAAATTTAATTTTAGTCCACAAATATTGTCTGAGCACAAACCAGGGTGTAAGTTAAGATCATCCCATCAAATTTTATTAGTGGACCCCAGAACTAGACATAAGTGTCGAGAACACATCTTTTCATTAGTCACTCCTCAACTTTGGAACAATCTACCATTTTCCATGAAATCTAACCTGTCAATATCTATTTTTTAAAGTTTAAAAACATTACTTTTAGTTAAGCTGTTAATGTAATGAATATAAATTGATATCTATTTATTCATAGGTCTTTTTTCTATTTTAACGCTTTAAATGTCATGACAGAAGTTGTTTTCAGTCATGTTGTAGCAGTGTGTGTTCTAGTCATGGATATTTATAAATAATCTGAAACTGACATGGGTGCTAAATGATGAAAGCACTGCTTTATGTAAAAATAAAACTAGTATGGCACTGTGGTATAAAGGACGATGCGTCAGATATGTATGTGTGTCCTATATATTCTAATGAAGGCAAAAATGCCTTAAAATTTGTGCTTTTTTTTTCTAAAATAAAATAATAATCAAGGAATACTCTCAATCAGTAGAAATGTACACGTGAAAATTAACAATTTGAAATTTGTAAATAACGTAAAAATCTGTCCAAAAAACAAGTGGGGAAGTGATAAGTGATACACAAATAAATCTACTCAAGTAGTAACAGTAAATCTATCTACAGTAGCTAAGTCTTAATAGTTTTTGCTTCTCATATCTGATGCAAACAGCCATGGAGAACGGGAAAACTGTTTCAACCTTTGAAACTTAAAAGCAACATTGAAATTTCCCTTTGCTCCAACATGGTTCTGAATGGTCAAATCAAATGTGAATAAAACATTAGAAAATATTCATTATTTAATACAAACATCTCAGATTAAGATTTCATACTTAATCTTCAATGACCTTAAGATGTCAGAAACTCTGTGATCAAAATATCAAAATGGGGATGTAAAATCAAAACTGCTAAAAACACTCGGGGAGAGAGAGAGGGAGTGTGTGCATCTGAGACACTGCTCCAGTTCTCACACGCAATCACACTCACTGCCCACTGCGTGTCACTTGGTTTGACTTTAATTGGCTTCCAGATTTCACATTTATGACACCTTTAGTGTGAATTTCTGAGTGTAAACAGTTTGTGGATGTTCGCAAACACACAAATGCGCAAAAACAACCCCAATAACGCATGTGAACAAATATTCGCCAGCTGAAAACAGATCATTAAACCTCGAGACAGGGCACATAGGAAATCGCACACAAACAAACTTTCATATCTAGTGCTAACTCCCAGTCCTGGTTCTGTTTACTGCCATTGTTGAACACTGAGATCAACGGGATGAAACGAACACAAGTTTGCCACGACATAAGATACTCAAGGTAGGTTTTGTGTGGGTGTGGGTGAGCATGTGAGTGTTTGGGGTCTTAAGGGTCATTACAAACCAAAGCTTTTCTCTTCCTCCTGACACCCGGCCAGCTCTGACATTTAAAAGTCATCATTAACATCAAAACACTCAGCCAGGGGGCTCTCTCTCTCTTTCTCTCTCCCTCTCTCTCTCTCATACACTCACATTCCAAGGGGTCTGGCCAATGCAATCTCACAAAAGAGTACAATCTGCCTAAACACACAGGGCCAGAAACATCAGGGTGACGGATTAACCATGCAGAGTGAGTGTGTGTGTGATGACAGATGGTCTTCGGCGCTCTGGTGACACTGCTAAAGACTTTCATGACTCACCGAGTGACAGACAAAGACCACGAAGGGCCTTTTTACCTGAACACACACCTCCAGTAACACAAACACATGGAAATCAGGCAACCTCACACACACCCACACACGCATTCTGCTTTCCTAATGTCCTGAATCTAACTAGTATATGTCCTAGCGGTGCAGGAATATTATATTTTTCAGAGTAAACACAGTGTTAAATTAAAAGATAACACTTCTCTTTCTGAAATGGTTGGGTCACATTAAAGTTATAAGCTTAGTGGGCAAGTATTCATTTATGAACATTTTAACCTGATTATGTTATATGTTTTTTTTTTTTTATCTGTGGGGGTTTTAGAGTGAAAACCCAAGAGTCATTTATTTTAAACAAAATAAACACAAAGTATGTGATTTGATTGGAAAGCCAGAGCAAACCTCATAGCATTCAAGGGGTTTTCCAGGAGCTGGTGACAAGGACAAAGGAAAAACATGGCAAGGCGCTCTATCTTACTGGAAAAGGCATTGTTCTTGGGCGGATGGGAGACAATGCTCCTGGGGGATGTTTTTTTAGGTACCATTCTTTATTCATGGCAGTGTTGGGCCACAAAAATGTGAGTGAGCAAACCCCAGATGCTTTACTCATGACATAGGACTGAAGCTAGTGTCCAGTTTATTTAGACCATAGCCACATGCAAGACACCCTGGTGAAACAAAATATGGAAATTAAAAATAAAACACTACACTGACAATATAGAACACTTCAAATTAAGGAATTTGCTAACAAGACTAATATTTCATTATCAAAAGTAAACAAAAACACTAGAGCAATCAAGACTTGACAGAAGGAACATTGGGAATCAATGTCCAATAACCAATATCTAGATTGTCTAGAAAAATGGGGTCAAGATGCAAGACCGGAAAGCACATGGCACATGAGAACCATTCATTCATTCATTTTCCAACCCGCCAATTCCCTTTTGGGGTCTCCAACGCACAGTGGGTGAGAGGCAGGGGTACACCATGGACAGGTCGCACGTGGATCCCAGGGCAACCTGATAACCAACGAAAACCATGTCCACAACAAACCGAGAACCATTAACACGTTTCCACAAAACAATAAAATAAATATTAAGCCTCAAAAGTCTCATATAAAACCAAAACCAAAAGCTTTTGATGGTGGCTTCTGTTGTCTAAATGTATTTGTATTTGTATAAGCAAAATGTAATGGTTGCCAAGGTAGAGTTTTTGGTTGCTATGGAGTCATTGATTTCATACAAAGTCCAATATGAGGATATAAACCAACCTTCATGTCTCTATGCTTTCCTTAGCTGAGATTCATGCATCTTCTGACCTGCTTGTTCCCTTTTGCGGTCATCGGGGGCTGCTAGTGCTACCCACTGCGCCACCTTGCCGCCCTAGCTGAGATAGTGATATGCCACATTGGTTGCTATGGTAATAATCAGGTTGCTATAGAGAGGTCAGTGACATAATGGAATGTTTCATTTGTCACTATAGGTTATATAAACCAATCCCCATGTCTATCATTTGCCAAAGCTGAGATAAGAGACCAGAATTGCTAGGGATTAGTCATCAAGCCAGAAGAGTGTGTTGATATTTTATGCAGGTGAGTATTTTATAGACGTGTAAACGTAATGAAACCTATGATGCAACTAGGAGGCAGTGAAGCAACACCAGGTCCAGAGTACAGCGCTTACATCTCCAAACCTTGATTAATAATCAGTTAGCCACTTTTTAGACAAACTGGACCCATGAATGCTCCTTTTTTGCTTTGCAATAGTCTTGAGCTTATACTTCAGCTTTGTAATTTGTCTACATTTGTTAGGGACAACCTGGTTAACTTCAATAGACCACTTGAGAACTTTGTATTAGGACGTGTTCATCATTAATTGATATGTCTGAAAACTAATGTAGATTTAAGAAGCAAAGCACAAGAAAGAATGCAGTGTTGAGAACCCCAGTCCAGTTTTCTTAAAAAGCCCAGACCCAACCACATCCTCCACATGAGAGACAAGAACATGACAGAATGCTGCCGAACTCTCAAGGTTCTGTCGCTAGGTAAAGAATAAACAAGACAAGAGGTGACAGTATCCTGGCACACAGCTCATATTTTCTTCTCCAACCCAGCCTTTCTCCAGATGCCTCTACAGGCCATCAGTTCCCTCCTTGTACAGCACATCAGTTAGTCACATGAAGATTCATTTGAAACACCTTTGTTCAACTGTTCATTAAATATTGCTTGTAAAAAGTATATTTAAAAAAAATTGTATAAGCAAAATTGAATGGTTGCCAAGCTAGAGGTTGTGGTTGCTTTGGAAGAGCCAGTGACAACATTCAAAGATACCCATTCCAATATGAGTAACATAAACCAACCCCATGTCTTTATGATTTTAGCAAGCTGAGATAGCGAGATGCTAAATTTGTTGCCATGGTAAACAGTCAGGTTGCTATGGAGGGGCTAGTGACTTAATATAATTTCCTGGTTTCCTAGAAATTCATTTATTAAAGGTGAGATATAGAGATGGTTGCAAAGATAAACATTTTGGTTGCTAGGGAGCTCTCAGTGAGGTGATACAAAAATGTCATTTGCTACTTTAATTATCATAAACAAACCCCCTATTTCTCAAGATGATTAATCTTGAAGATTTTTTCCTTCATAGTTATTTTCAAAGGTCACTATAAGTCAATGGTAATTATTTAACCCTTTCTTTTGCTCAAAGCTTTGTATTTTCTTGACCAGAGTGATAACCTCCACAAGTGTGGTCAGTTTGACTTTCTCAGTTTGAATTCAAGTTTTACAAAGTTTAACCCCATGTAAAGGCATAAGAACATTTTTTAGCAATTCCTGGATTTCCTGTAGTGATACCAGTCTGAAAACATTTAGCATACCAAGTCAGACTAGTTTGGACATCTTTGTGGCTGTAGCTTGAGCGGCCTAGAAGGAGATGTGTCTGAAGCGAAAGACGAATAACTTTCTCAAAACAAAAGTGAGAACATCAATTTACGGAAACATTATTTCATTTAATACTGTGCGGTGGATAGACTTACTGTTGTGGACAAAAACCGAATGAATCAGACAGTAATTATTGGTTCATTCACTTACTTGACATTGATTCTTCAACTTAACGACTAAATAACCACAGATGACAGGAAAGCAAATGAAAACTGGCATAACCCGTTCCTGCTTTTGTGACTGATGGTACATTTGTGTTTCTTTCCATGGGTAGTTTTTGCTGGTAAGTGTGAGTGCATCAGTGTCGCTGTATCCCTATCTTTGTGAACGCGCCTGTCTCTGTCTGTGTACGCCTTTGATTTGCATTTTTGCTCAAAGATCGGTGGCCACAGAAGCGTGAAGTGTTGTGCTTTACAGCAATGCAAATCATCTTCAGACTCCACTGGTTGTTGTGGGTGTGCTTTTGTGTGTTACTTGAGATAACCTCCATAATTCTTAACAGTCAACATCAATTTAAGTATATTTATGCAATATTAAGTATAATTATTGATGATGATAATTGGTAGAGGAACCAGTGGCCGGTACTATTAGTCTGTAGCCTAGCAATTAAAGTAATTATAGTTTAAGCTCAGTAAATGAAATTAACTGTTTCCACTGCAGCAAGATGCAGATGCAGAGGAGTTGAGATGCAATCCAGTTATAGACCAAAACCAATGCAGAGGCAAACAGCGGAAGGAAAGATGAATTTAAAAGCAGACATCTGGGAGACTTTCAGCTTTTATGAATAATGCTGCTGTTAAACACACGACTTGGAGGAAACATGGTTTGAGTGGGCCTACATCATGTCCTGCAGTCATTAAAGAAGGAGCGGATGATCCCACTCACTTGACCGTTGTCCCCTTGTTCAGAGAAAAGCTAATAAACAAGTCTCTGAACAGCAGCATTTGAAATCAGAACATTTTTTTGGTCATAATCAGTGAAGTCTCATGTGCTTTGTGCATTTTTTTTAACCAAAAGCATGTTGCACTGATTGCATTTCCTCATGGAAATCTCTCAAACACCACAAATGATTCATTTTCTATGCTACTTGTTAAAAGATATTCATGGTCTACACCAGGGGTCACCAAGTTTGGGTTGGTGTTCTGCAGAGTTTAGCTCCACCTCTAATCAAACACACTTCAAGCACCTAATTAAAGTCTTACTAGGTGTACTGTAAACTGTGTTGAGGCAAGTTGGAGCAAAACTCTGAATTGAACAAAAATTTAAAGTGGGCATGTGCCAGTGTTTTTTCACAAATTGGGCTCAAAACATAAGGATTCTCACAATTTCTCAAAAATGATCCAGAGCCACTGCAGATCCGGCCTCATGTGTTAAATATCCAATGCATTCAGAGTTAACAGAAATAATAAACAGTGGCATCTCAAATGAAAACAGTGGAATCCGACAACCATCAACAATGAATAGAGATCTGCAATTCGTTAATCTGTCAAGAGGCGTGGGCGAGTGGCCTATTAAAGTGAGAATGTCTCATGAGTGTCTCAGGGTATTTTATGGAGATCAAAATTAAGCAAAATAAGAGCACTGATGCAACTATTGTGCAATAGGTAATTTTTAAGAATCAGAATGATTAAATATGCATCTGTCATGCAGACTAGCTACCAGCACTCACAGGAAATGCTAATTTTGTCTAGTTTCGCAAAAGCTACTATATAGTTGATCAAATATGTCTTTTTGACAGATTTGTAAAAAGAAATATGCTATTTTTTGCTTTTTAAACTACAAACATCCACATACTATAGGTTTGCATTTTCAAAATAAACTTATTATAATCTGAACAATTCTCAAAAGGTATATTTATTTCATTATTTATTATACTTATTTTCACACATCTAGCCACTTTGATCCATAAAATAATCCCTATGTACTTTATATCTATCCATCCACTGCATGTCTACACATGTGTGTGCAAGAACATCTGCACACGGGTAGACTGAAGCTCATGACACTTTTTTTTGTCTGGGAAGAAAAAAAGGTGGAAAAAATAATCTTTTGCTGTTGTTTGTTTGACCTCAATTAAACCCCTGTGTTTGTCGAGAGTGGTTAAAATCACAATACCTGCCAAGCGCGTGCCCGTGTCTGTCTTTACGTGTGTACACAGCATTCCTGCAGTAATAAGGTGGCATAAGGTATTTGAGAGAGGGGGTGGGGATGATGTTAGGATTAGGAAATTGCTGAAAAGTGTTCAGTATTTTTGAGCGAGTGGCATTTCAGAATGTCTTTCTCTTCACAATCACACACACGCTTACATCACATTCAAGGTTTTCTGTGCGGATTGGGTTACATAAACGAGCTGATTTCAAACATCACCAAATACCTTGACTCTATTAAACTGTAGCAATTTTTAAACTGCTTAACAGTTTAACAGCCAAATATTGACATCAGGATATAAAAATCACACCTCAAGAGCTCAACTATGACCAGTCTATAGTAAGAAAGGGTTTCAAGCACAAACTGTAAATATTTTAAAATATATATAGGCAAATTAGATTATAAAAACAACCAAGTAAAGTTGTAAAGCTATTGTTCCATTATTTTGTTGGACAATATTCTCATCACAATTTTTTTTTTTATTTCATTAAAATATAATTTTTCAGTGGCCACCATGTGCACATAGTTTAATATCCCATGTTTCTTAATATGCACGTCAGCATCTGGTTAGAAGGGAGTCACACCAATCAGTGTGCGAGAAAGGCCGGACTATTTCCCTCCACCGGGAGCAGCAGATGGACACATCGAGAGCCACTGGGGATCGTTAAAGGGGCCCAGGAGGTGCCCACCGGGCCTAGAGTGTTTCTGTCGGGCCAGTTGAGTCACTGGAGCCTGGCAGGATTCCCATCCCATGGAGGAGCATGCTGGGCAATGGACTGCCCATTTTCCGACAAGGAGTCGATGACAGGGCACATGGATCCAGTAAGCCCTGAGCATGGCAGATGCACCAGTACACCGGGCCTTAAACCTCTGGTCCTGAAATCCAGATGCCACTGGATTGAATGAGGTGAAGGCACCCCGGAGTACCTATGCGTACTTCCCGAAGCTGCACTTGCCTATCCGGCTGACCATCATCCTCGACAGAGCGCTAAGTGACCCTGTAATGGTGCTGCTATTTAATAAAAAGCCTTGTGCGGCCTTGAACAGTGTAAGTGTCTCTCACGCCCCCCGCTACAATAGATACAATTCTTAAGATTGTTAAAGTATGAGGTTTCAATTGGTTTTGGAAACGCACTCCAATAGACTAAATAGACTTTTTTTTTGTCTTGGTCCCAAAGGTTACGAAGTGTTCCAAAATTAAAACGTCATTCCAACAGAAGCTGAAAAATCAGTATATAACAGCAGAAAATGGAACATTGCATGTTGCCACTAGGTGGCGCAATAACTGACACAGTAGATTACTTTGTTGATTTGTTCAGAAATTGACACGCATGTCAAGTTTTAACCGATCAGGCACTGCATGTTTGAGTTACTTCCAGTTTATGTCGATATTTTGGTTTTGGGTCCAGCACCAGGCAATTGCTTTCTGGGTCTACACCTCCCCTACAAGAATTTAAATATCTGTTTGAGAAAAATTTAGCTTTTTTTTTCTTATTTCAACCATAATTCACAACTTCCAAACACAGTTAGGGAATGCTTGTCTAACATGAATATTCACAAGCTGCTTTGCATTGACTATATGTGGTGTGGACGATGCAAGTTTGTGATTTATAAAAGGAAGATTGCTTGCAAGTGTGAGTATGAAAGGTTTTATAAATCTGCTTATATTTGTATTGCACACGCAAATTTGATCCCTAATGTGCGTTTGTGCGTGCGTGTGTGTGTGAAATTTGGTGAATTTTCAAACATGTTCAGACCTTGAAAAATGTGCAGAAAGCCGTGAAACAATGATGCTCTGAGCAATTTCAATAAGGTTCTAGGCATTTTCTACGCTCGAGCTCTAATAATGCCTCTGAAATATACATTTATAGTCTTTCATACCAAAGATTGAACAGTTCAACTTTGCACTTTGCCATTTTTGTCAGTCTCAATGCTGATTTAACTTAAATTCAGCTTCACATGTATGGTAATGCCCTGCAATTACTGTGCTATTTATGCCATGGCAAGACCCTGGTAACTTCCCAGAATGGCATGACAATAATATATTACCCAAACACTCACTGCAACCCCATACAAAATCCCATGGTAACACGTAGCATAAAAGCCTGAACACATGGGACCCATTGTTCCATAGTAAGAGCCTCCAACTACACTGAACTGTATGGAAGGTGGCAACCTGCAATTACCCATAATTGTATGACATTGAGCCTGATAACTTCTCTGAACACCACAATATCCATCACCCAGCCCTACATGGCAACGTCATAAAAAACAGCATGAACGCCTTGGTGACACCTTGACGACTACCTACAGCTGCACAGCGGCACTTGGGGATCAATTCAGAACTGCATAGCTAGTACCACCCTCACAGCTCTTCAGCCTAATGGCACATAGATGACAGATATCATTTCTCCTTGAGATGATCCACTCCTTTCAATGGATTTACAGCCTAATGTTCACACTCAAAGACACTCTTGTTTCATTTACGAGCATCGTATTTAAGAGTTATGAATCCATGTTCATCTCATTAATCTTGCAGAGACTTCCAGGAGGTTACATAGCATTTCATCAGACGGAGAGATTCCCTTTATTAAAGCACATCATCTCTGTGTTTGTTCATCTGAGTGTCAAAGACATCTCAGACCCTGGAACTCGTTTAAACTGAACTTAATGATATACAACAGATCTGTTCAAAATGAACCATAAGAGATAATGAAACGCATGATCATTAAAGTGTTGTTGATGTCATAGTTTAATATCTTTCATCCTTTAGAACTGCAGCGCTTCATTCTGAATGCAGGTTTATGCATTCCAATAGGCAAAACATGGTAGAAACAATGTGCTGCATGAAGCCACACAAGAAATATTTCATCCTGCTCTGTGCTTCAGGAGATAACCTTGAGTTTTTTTGCTCAGGGTTAATGAGTATAACACAACATCCTTTCATTTCTGTCAGCGTAACATTTTGCTGGCCTTATATTTCAACACTTTAATGGGGAAAAAATCAAGTGTGGTCTCTAGTGAGAAAGATCATTTACGCTGCCAACGTTAAAAAACTTGTTCATAATTAGAAAACGAGGTGTATATGAGACTCAAGGTGGAGCTCTGAAACCATGACACCTCAATTAAGACAATTCTAATGAACAGACATTCAACCACAGGCGAGTATTTAAGAGAATTACTTAAAGAAAAGCCCTTTCCATTCCATGCAGTCAGCAATGGCTCCCCATGGAGGAAAAATGTTACAAAATCTGAGAAAAGAAATCCTTTCTTTAACAAAAAAAAGCTCAGCAAAGCTTTGTAGAAAGAGCAGCTTCACAGAAAGAGGGATCCATTGTACAAGTAAAGACTTTCCTTATTTGTTAGAGGCCATATATAAATGATAATTGTAGTCATACTTTGAGTCGTGTATTCAGATGTACTCAGCTTAGAAGCACCAATTCACGAACATAAATATTTTGGGATTATTCGATTAAAGAGAAAACCCATACAAATTCCAGCGCTGAAGCCAGGAATCTTCTGGATAAGATCCAGCAGTGCTAAACACCGTGCCATATTCAAACAGATTATAATCATTTTATTTGTACTTTTCTCCTTTTGCTTTCAGCAAGCAAATGATGTTTCGAAACCTCAGCATTACATCAGAGTGGAAGTGACAATCCAATCTGACCCATTTAGAAAACACAGAGTGATAAATATAAATGTGCTTGCTGCAAAGATGAAAGATGAGGAAGAGAGAATCCCCAGAGAGAAAAGCAGATGAACAGAAAAACAGAGAAAGATGTAAACAGAAAAATACAGAGCTTTTTGTTTTCTTGGGGATTGAATTAGAAACGGGTTGCTTCCTTGTTATTGAATACACATTTTAAAAAGAAGTATTCTTGAGCTGTTGGGGATTAAATCACAAAATATAACTCCACTTTCAATGCTTTATTGATTGTTTATCAACAAGTCTAATTTCCTCCCATCTGCCATAGCATTCAGAGAAGCTGAGGAATTTAAGCTTGTTTTGTCTTGGATTATTATTTCAGGAGCTTAAAACTCAAATAGGAGTGACTCACTATGAAAATGAAGCCCTGTGTTGCTTTTTCCTTAAAAACACAAACTCTGTCTCCAGTTTAGACAAGAATGAGATGGAAGAACTAAGCAAATGCCTCTGAAAGACGCTGAAAAGATGATCCACAGCGAGAGGCTCACACACACCTGGGCTTTTGGTTTTTTTGAACACAGAAAAGCTTTTGTGGCTTAAATCTCCTGAAAGATCTGAAGTGATCTTCAAACGCTGAGCTTCATTCTTCACATTTCAGCAGGTTATTAAAATATCCAGTCAGAAAACTGCTCTTAAAGAGACCATAAACTAATAAAATTAAAAACGAAAAAAATACTTGTTGAAAAATAGCTTTAAAACAATACCAAAAAAATGTGACTATGCTTAAAGATATTCAATTTGATATACGTCTAAAAAAACATACTGATCAATTTTTCAACATTTGAAATTAATTTCAATGAGTCAAAACACAGATCTTTACTGAAAACTTAAATCTCATCTAAAATGTGTTCAACTACAGCCTTTGACATTGTGTTGATCTATAAAACATGCTCACACAACAACTAGCCTACATTGACCTTGTTCTTCTGTGAAGCTGCTTGGACGCGTCTGCAAAAAAGCTCCAAATGTAAAAATTTACCTGAAATTAACTTAAGATCAATTCAATGAAGAGTTTGGTTCACCCCTGCGAATACATCTCTAACTAAGAGCCTCACTCTTTGACTGCAGGCTTCTCATTTTAATAACTCCAGTATGTATTATTATTAGTTTACACTTTTGAAAAAGGAGATGGAGCAAATATCCAATCAATGAACTGCTCCTTTGTGTAAATATCCAATCAGCGAGCACTAAAGTTATAGTAGGGTGAGACTTCCTGTGTTAAAAATTAGAATTATTTATCTGTTCATGTGATCCATACAAAGAATAATTGAAAAAAATTTTCTAAACCATCAAAACCGTGGTTAACTGTGAAATGAAATAAAATAGTATCCTCAGTAAAACAAGTCCTCTATCACCATGAGCTGAAAGGTGACTCTAGGATGAGGAAGCCATAGCACTTCAAAACAACCCTTAAAAGGCAGGCTACAAAATGTTCAGCCCTAAAAATAAATGACACATTTGGAGGAAAAAGGTTGACTCTTTGAAACCTCAAAACACAATCCCGAGAGTGAAGTTTTGGAGTGATGGCGCAATGTTGTGGCAATGCTTTGCTACAGAAGGGACTGGTGTCTTTAAAACGGTATACCTCCAAATGACTTAAAAAGTGGTTTAAAAACCATATAGTTAAGGTATTGGAACGTCCACAATAAAGCTTGATCTCTGAAATGTTTAGCGTGAGCAAGAAATCCAACCTGATTCAGTTACAACAATTTGGTCAAGAGAATTGCAAAAATTATCTTAGTTTTTGCTGTTCTACAACCAAAAAACCTGTTTATAATTTATAGTTTGACTCTTAAGAAAAAATAGCTTTTCTGAAGTTTCAAGTAAATGTCTGATTTGAACTTTATCAATCCAACCAATTGAGGGAAGCTGAGGTGGCCTCAATGAGCTTCAATTTAACATTAAATTACTCACTAATGTGATTTATGATGTGTTTCCGAGCCAATCAAAACTGCACACATGGAAGGTTGCCAAAAACAGTTGGCCCATGGTGTTCCAAGTGAGAAACGTAGCATGTACTCAGCTGCTGCACTAAAGCACTCGGAGAAGGATATTACAGGTGGATGCATTTCGAAGCCATCTCTACAGCCATCAGCACTGGACTTGTGTGGGCAAGCAGCACTTATCAGATCACCCGCAGGCATCTTGACATCTGCTAGACACTGGCTGCAGTTGATTGACCTCGAAAGCCAGTTGAGGTTCCCTAACCACATGGCTGTAACCTTTTTTCCAACTAGCAATTGTCCTTGTGACTTAGTGCACCAAGAAAACCGTGCTGCTAGAGTTAAGATACCCAAAGGAAGACTCTGTCCTTTATTTACCTTTATACTAAAGGTATCTGCTAAGTACCAGGAATCATGCTCAATAACTGTACGGATTGAAGCAATCGCTGGTTAAAGCAATTACCAGTGGAAATTTTCAGGGAGTATGCATTGCGTTTATTTTAACATATCCATTCAACTATTGGTACTTATTCATAATTTTCATCAGAAGAGTCTGTTGGATCTACTTCAGTTCACTCTGGGTGAAAGACAGAAGCAAGCAGAAACAGAACAAGGCGCCAGTCCATTGCCAGGACTTGGTGATGATGATAAGTGTGTTATTGTGGACGCTGTAAGTGATTTTCTCTTGGCTCTGGTATGTGAAAGCTTTGTGTGGATTTGTGCTCGTTTAGTCCTGAAGTTTGCTCTAATGGTCCTTCTCTTTGTGTTGGAGTGTGTGACCTCAGAGCCTCATCTTTCAGCAGCTTCATTAACTAGCGCTTTCCTGTCTCTGCATCTCAGAAGTTCTCCAAAACAGGCTCTTTACATGGCATCTGGATTCATAATGACAACAAAACCAGGGTTGTGATGAGGCCATGGTGGAAACAGACATGCTACTTACTTTCAGATGTTCAAGGAATGAAAACCACCTGAGTCAATTCCTCCATATAAACGATAGTAGCCAAAGCTAGTGATTGACCAAATGTTTTGCAGACATTAGCTTTTGTGCTACTGTTTGTGGCTTTAGTCCCTCTTTCTAATCGTCAGACATTGTAATGTGTGATGTGCTCAAGTCCTGACAACACTTGAGAAAATAGTCGAGCCAGCAACTAAAACAATGTAGTACCCAATCTGCAGTAAGAGAGCTTGAGTTTTTTCAAGACTTGAAGAATGAAAAGTTAACCAATTGCGGCGTTACAACATAATTTCATAACCATATATAAAGCAATGACATTTACTGTATTTGCATTTCATTATGTTTCAAATGCTCCAAAATATTCAGTTTCCTGCAGCAGATTGTGATGTGATCGTTAGATTGGGGCTGCATTCAAAAATGCAAAAATCACTTTTCAAAGAAAGGCAGCGAGAAGTTTTTTTTTTTTTTTCAGGCAATTCCACAAACTGCTGTGATTGGCTCCTTTGGTCACATGTCTTCAGCTGAGAAAGGTACGAGAAGAGAAGAGAAGAGAAGAGAAGAGAAGAGAAGAGAAGAGAAGAGAAGAGAAGAGAAGAGAAGGGAAGAGAAGAGAAGAGAAGAGAAGAGAAGAGAAGAGAAGAGAAGAGAAGAGAAGAGAAGAGAAGAGAAGAGCTAAAAGGTTCTGTAGGATCAACAAAAGCGGACAGGAGAGAAGAGAAGAGAAGAGAAGAGCTAAAAGGTTCTGCAGGATCAACAAAAGCGGACAGGAGAGAAGAGAAGAGAAGAGAAGAGAAGAGAAGAGAAGAGAAGAGAAGAGAAGAGAAGAGAAGAGAAGAGAAGAGAAGAGAAGAGAAGAGAAGAGGCCAATGAGCCATTATGGAGAATGAACAATAAAGCAGGCTCTTTGATGACATGAGTAGCACATAAAAGAGCTGCTTGGTGGCGCTCATCTCACATTTTTGCATCAATATTCCCTCAACCCACACAAAGAGCTCCGTGCTGAGAAGCCATCCGAAGATTCATACGAATCTCAATTCAGATTGGTGGTAAGAGGCCTTTAGAGCCATGGATGTAACGAGATAAAGTAAATAAGTAAACTGTTTCTCAGAGTAGTCACACATACGACAGCAAAAAAAGAGATATAAATGCTTAAAATCAATGGATGATTGAGCAGATGGATGTATGGAGGGAGGTAGAAAGATCAACACGTACATTTTAGAAGTCATATTCAAGTGAAATCTCAACTGAGAAAAAAAGACAGATGTCCTCGATATTGCGCATCTGTCTGTCTGTTGCTAGGCAATCACACATCCCATCTACCTCATAATTACACAACATACAATTAGCAAAAGACTCATAATGCAGGAAAAGTTTAGAGGGAAAAAAAGTGTAGGGGTAAAAAGTTACAGTTCATTTTGAGTATAAGTGATGATTATAATTGAGAATAATAATATCTTCTGAATGCTCGTTTCTGATTGGAGTGATCCTTTGGAAGTGTTGCAATTTAACTGCTTTTGGGTTATCATGATGTGTTCTAGAAAAATATTTTGAATGCCATTGTTCGGAGGAAGTTATATCACAAAGAGGAAGTTAGATCACAGCTAGGCTCTAGAAGTCAAGCTGTTGTAGATCCCTGTCTTCTTTTCTGAACCTAGAAAGTGCTGCTTCACTCTTTCAGACTCTCGTTTCCCCTCCACCTTTTCTTCTCTGTTCTCAACGCAATATGTTTTGTTAAATGTTTAGCATTCAAAGTGTATTAAAGCTGTATAATATATCTTCCTAAACCTTACTTCCAGCTCCTCTATAATAATGAATTATCACAATATTCCGGTAACACATTCTATGGCTGTTATCAATCATTACCAACCCCATTCCAATGGCTTATCGGGTGTGTACATGTTGGAGGCCCTGAGTAGTTGCAATCCCATCCTTCAACTACACTGGCCTCTAACTCTTTAGAGAAAGTTTATAAAATAATGCTTTATTACACGCAGGTTTTTTTTATCCTTTTCAGAAAAGTGTGATAAAGCCTGTTCTAATTCAAGGACAACGTCTTTCAAAGCAGACAGAATTCTTGAGGTGAACACGTTTTTTTCTTGCTTTAATTGCATTGATGTCACATGATTGAAGACTTTTTAACAGTGGAATCAAATAAAATTATCTGAAATGTATTATTAGGATTTCTAGTGCCTCTTCTACTTTATAAAGAAATAGACTTTGCATGTATCCTTCAATCCCTGACAAACATCGAAGCATTTGGTGGATGCTTCAATTTGATTTGGAGATTTCATGTTGTACCTTGCTTCAAATGATCCCTTCAAAGCCAACAGTTTGCACAAAAGGCACTTTATGATTTACTCAATCTCCAAGTGGAGTTGTGACTTCTATTTACATACACTTATTTTGTGTTACCTTGATTTTTTGCTATAGCAAGAAGCTTGAAATGAAGAGAAAAGTTTAGTATACATGCAGTGACAAATTACTTTTGTTACACTGCGTATTCAATTACAAGCCGATGTAACAAAGAGGATCAAATGTACAACACAAGCACCCGCACACACAGGAAAACCAAGAGAAGCTGTTGAATTCCTAATCCTGCTATTGTTCTTCCTCATAAAAGCTTTCTGTTGGAGAGAGCATGTGCTACATGCACTGCACTGTTCGCCAGAGTGTCAGATGGCATCCTAGCAAGTGTGAGATTGTTTGATGAACACAATAAAGTTCAGGAAACACGCATTATCAGAGGGTTAGAGTAGGAGCATCCATTAGTAAACGCTGTAGGGGGATTGTGTACATGCTCATTAGCATTAGCATTTGGAGATATTTAAATATTTACAGCGTATGTATGTTCACAAACATATATACGTTTATCACGCTTACTCAAAATGGCCTGTTTTTACATTGGCCATATATCAATTTATCCCTTATATGAATATATTTTAATAATATTCATGGATTTATGTCATTATCAACTAAATTGATAGTGTAAAGGCAATACAAAATACCAATAGTTTTGTTTTAGTTTCTGTCCACCTATTGTTCGTAATACAGAAATGTCCTACATATATCACTCAAAGTTGTAAAAGTTGTTTCCAATGCTTACGATAATATTTACATTCTCCTGACAACAAGGAAACCTACAAAGGAAGGCTATTCGATGGCAGAAATTAATCACCAGACACAACACAATTTTTTCTTCAAGCTAAAAATAGTTTTTCTACAATTTTCACTCGATGGAATGGAATTTATGGTAAAATGACAAAAAGTCTACAAATTATATATTTATTTATTCCAAATAGGGATCAACTAATCATTTTATTTCACGCTGTCTCCTCCCCCAGGCTATACTTCTAGCTATACTACCAGACGACCAATCAGGAACAAGTTCATATTAACACTGGCACAACAATACCTGAAATCAGAGCATAAACATGCAGGTCATGATGTATCCAATAATAATACCACAGCAGGTTAAGAAGGGAGACAAATGTTAATGCTTGGTAAAACCTGAGATAGAAGGAAACTAGTATTAAAACCCCCAGTAGATGGTGTAAACCTGCAATATGCAATTTCAGACCAAGACCAACAGATTAACTGGTTGGAAAAGCGGCTCTGCAACATTTGGGACATCAAACAACCCGAACCGCAATGGCAAAGTTTAAACTATGCTCAATGAACACTTCACATTTCCACAGTTCATATGGGTTTACCAAATCCTATCCATGTTTTGTTAACTTGAACAGGATATTGTCACATTCTTCAAGGCATCGTGTGCTTTGTGCAGATGTTGATATGTTATCTTTATCAGACAAGGATCTACAGTAAGGACTAGGGCAATTTGCAGTTGAGGGTGACCTGGATGGGATGAGCATAAGCAACTTTTCATCCAAAGCCAGTGTTCTTGACTTTTAGGTATCCTGGGGTCTTGTTATGAGTGAAGGAAGGATGGAGCATGACGCTGAAGGATGCATCAGCTGTAGTTATGCAGGCTGTGTACCACCTGTCACAGTGAAGAAGGAGCTGAGATAACAAGCAAAGCTCTCAATTTACTTTTATTCTGAGGAGCTCTACCAACCATGGGGAGCTAAGGGCAGAATTGCAAGCCTTTATGCTTCTCTCGGGCCCAAGGAAAGATCATGAACATCACAGAGAGAACATCTCTTAGATTGCTTGAGAACACCTGAGTATTTCTCTGGAATTGCAGTAGAAGAGGGAAATAATCTCGCAACAAGGCCCAAAATAAGCAGAGTGCTATAAAAGAGAGTCAACAAGTCAAGATATGTAGAGCTGATGAATTTTAAAACAAGCGAAGCCACAGAAGAGGGAAAGTAACTCTTCTGCATAGGTGGGTGAACTAGTTGGGAGGTCAGACCGCTCTTTACATTTGGGGTGCTTTCACACTGGCAACAAATGACTCTATTCCACTCTCACACTCTCCCTCTGAATTCCAGCAACATCTGATGTACCTTTGTGTTATTACATAACGGGTACTTCACCAATATGGTTGAAAAGAAAGAAGAAGCACCCTAGCCTCTATAACTTGTTCAACAGCCTAAGGAATACAACTTTGCTGATGGAATGTTTGTGAATGTCAGACCAGTTGGATAGCAATCGTGGCATGTTGGCAAGATGAAACTTCCTCTTTTGAGCCTATTATGTGAATTGGATCAACTGGCCTCTGAATGCATTCACTACATGATAGATGGTTTGGAGAAGGGACGCATCGTGTCTCTTGCCTCTCTGTCCCTGGAGGCTGTTGAAGACATCTACCTATTCGCAGCTTTGATAACAGGGCTTCTGTTGATCAGATTTTGTGGAGGCCTGGGTTATCAGCGATTGTTAAAAGCAGTCAGTGCAGTTCAAAAAACCCACTAAGCTGACCAGTTGAATTGACATTGTGGTGGGAAGAGCTGTTGGACTCACTCTCAGAAACTGGACATCATTGGAGAGAGACTGATGACCCTGCAACAGATGTTCGACACAACAGAGACGCTTTCCACTCTCCTGGTGTAAGCTACAGATTGGACCAACACCGCAAAAGGCTGCAGGAAAGACGCTGTTACATGCAAACTTTTCCACATTACTTTCCCCCACCACCCTCTACTATATTATGTTTTAAGTCCAGTGTGAACTATATGCTGTGCTAAGTCTGATCTTGGATGGTTTGGGTATTTATTGAGCTAACTCTCCTATTGTACAAAGACTTATATTTTCCTTATTTGTGTTTCTGGTCGGAGGGTTACAATTTCACAGCATGCAACAGTGTATGTGACAAAAAAAAGAATTTAATGGTGGATTTTTATCTTTTATCTTCATCTTTAGGATGACTTAAGCCTACCATAGACAAGAGAACCCAGAATTGGTTCCATTGAATGACACAAAATAACACAAAACAAAATGGTCTAGGGATATGAGAAAACCTGGAAATGGTGAGACAGACAGGTTAGGAATAATTGTATCTCTATTTTACAAACATTACACTTGTGTTTACTACATACACATTTGGCTTTTCTGTTTGACTCCCAAAATACAGCCGATAAGGGACAGAAACACACACACACCAAAATGTTGGTGACCTTTTGTTATAGAAGAAAGCATTAGCTCCCAGAAATCACATAAAATAAAAGTTAGATAAAAATATTTGAGGTCACTTCTTTTCAGCTAATTTGTGATACAGAGCAGCTTAGCACAAGTTAAGACCAGTAAAAGCATCACAGGCTGTTTTGTGCTCTTTCTGTTCCAACACACGCACACAGACACAAAGTCTCTTAAGCCGTTCTGCTCCAGCGCCTTCACACTAAACCAAAGAAGTTCCAATCTGTCAGGCAGAGTTGGCCAAACACGAGTGAAAGGATGTTCATTTACACCCACACAAACAGGCAGATCTTCACATTTAATACTTCAACTTGAAAGAAGCGAGTACAGTCTTGACTTTCCTTAAATTACTACTTCAGTAGATGCACAAAAATGATAATTAGATGTTCATTTACCTACTTAGCTTTGGGCTGTTTAAAGGTAAGGTATGCCAGTCACCTTTTATACTCAGTTAAACATTAAAGGATCTACCTGCAACGGTTTCTGGGTTTGCACAATTAACCTGAAAAACCACTTTGACGATCAATAATTTATCACAGTGGTGTACTGCGGGCTTCTTTTGTGGCCTGTACAGCTTCAATTTATCTGAGGAATGACAGATAAAGTCCTAATCATTGTTCAGAGGCATTCTGAGTCATTAGCAGTTTCCAGCTTATTATAGCTGGTGAAGAAGTTCTCAACATTATTCAGATCTACAGATTTCTTGGGCACCGTCACACACTGCCTCTAATGGTGAAATGTAAAACTATGAAAGCAAAGCTATGAAGTAGCATCTATAAAACATTTAAACTTGTTTTTCACTCAAATTTTGTCGTATGTGAATAAAATTTGGCAACCATGTGTAGGGTACCAAGACTTGAAAATAAGTAGACTGGGTCACATTTCCAAAATCGTTAAGAAGTCGGCTATTTCGCAAAAACTAAAAATACTTTAATGACCTCCTCCTAGATATTGTATCTGTTTGTCTCTAAACACCACCAGTATTATCTTAAGGCATATGGGATAATAAATTGCAAAGCTTTTTAGACTTTGTTAAACTATGTGCACACGGCAGACATCGAAAGTCAACATTTCACTCTAAAAAAAAGTTGTTATAACTTAATATTCGATCTGGCTCAAATTTGACATGCGTGTGAAGAATCCATGTCTGAAGACATCTACAACATACACTCTCAGTTATAGAGCCACCATGTGGTAGAACAGGAGGGACATTGTTTTACATTAATTAGGTTCTTCTTGTTACCAACTTTGACATATGTGACAAGAATCAAGGCCTAAACTATACCAGAAAATATGTAGACATTTTTTATTCTCCAGCTCTTGAGATGATTCTTACAAAAAAAAAAATGTTGCATGCAAAACATATGTCTGTGATGGAATTTTTTTACTTAATCAAAAACATGATTTTTTTAATGCTTTGATGAAAGACTTTCATTCAGATTTCAGTCATTCGGGACTTTGGAGCTTTTATTTGAAACAGGGCAGCACAGACAGGTACAAATTGAGATTGGGCGAGAAACTGAAAATTAAGGTAATGATGGATTACAGACAGATTTCTTCAATAAAAATCTCAGGATTTTAAGGAAGGCCAGAAAATCAGCCAGGTAACAGCAGGCAGAAAGCAAACTTAAAATCTAGCCCAGTTAGCATATAAATAAAGCAATGAAAAGATCCGAAATGAAAGAGGATCATCTGCTTATTGTGAACATACTCTTCAGAGAATCAGGGGCGAAGCTGCTTCATGCTTTTTTAGAGAGTCTGACCCAATTCAGCTGCTTATCGGATCAGAGACACACACACACACACACACACGCACACACACACACACACACACGCAGAGGCTAGCATTATACACGTAACTAAATGGCACTCTTGTTTAAACGACACACACAGCAACCATGAGCTTTTCATAATCGCAAGGATTACACTAATTTTTGCATGCTGGCTCTTTTCATGACAATGAATCAAAACCTGTGAGATTAACACAAAACATTCCTGATCTCAACCGCCACACTCACACCTAACCAGCTTTCCTTTTGTGAGCATGTGTGTTTGTGTCCAAGCACACGAATATAAAAGATCAAGGAAGTACGTTGTGTGTTATACTGGCAGTCAGATTCTTGTTCTCGGTGCTCTTGCCACAATTCAACAGTTAAAAAATGTACGATTTTGTGTGGTCACTAAGTAACATACTGTAAATGGTCAAGGTGGATTGCTGGTAGGATAAATAGGAGCTTTTTACTCACACATGCACTAGCACACAAGCAGTATTAAACACGCACATTCCTTTAAAGGAACTACACCACAATCCGATCCACAAAACGAGCATGTCCCCCATGAGAACAGTGAGATCCAAGATGCCAGACCCTGATCATGGAGAGTCAGGGGGTGTGAACCGTATGTGTGACAACCATGGTGGAACTGGTTTGACTTGAGAGGAACTGGAGTGTGTTCTGATAGGTTGACGTGTTTATTGAGGTGATTGTCTGCAGGTGAGTCTGTGGTTGTGAAATAGATGTCACTGCCCAGGCATAAGGCATCTGTCTGTTTATTCGTTAACGCACAAAACAATCTGTCCATCCATTGATCCAGAGCACAACACACACAAATACAGGCTTGGAGGGAGGGAGGGAGGGAGGGAGAGAGAGAGAGCAAGACATCCAATGAAATAAAAAAAGATGTTGAGACACAAACTGACAAAAGAAACAAGAAGTGCTCCATAGCCACTGTTTTATTTTGCATGAAGAAAAACCATCAAAAATTTTTGGAGAAATATCTCTGGTGTAATTTATTGTGTTTAAATTATCGTGTAATTTCATCACACCTACTTTTAAAGGAAGTCTAAAGAAACATCACAATAGAAGTGCAGAATTCCATTGTTGCTTCCAAAAATAATTCCCTGAACACAAAACAAAACTAAACATGAACAGTCGGAGACCTTCAAACACATTCAAATCGGTTATATGACCTGATAAATGTCACCAGAATGCTTCATTCCAATTAAGTGAAACAAAGGTCTGATCAGATTTGTGCCTTGTGTTACAGCAAGTAAATAAAGATGCGCTTTACATCACTGAGTCTCTCTGAAATCCTGGAACTTAAGGCTTTACACATTGAGAACGATATGAAATAATGGTTTGAAAAGGCGAATATTTCATACATGAAGTAATAGTACTGTACACATCGAACACAAGTCGAATTGGCAACACAGAATTGAGAAATAACGCACAAGAAGAATGGATTCCTCTCATCTAGCAAAGATTTTATCTAGTCTCTTTAATATCAGATAAAAATATGCGACCTCTACAAATGAATCCCAAACCTTAAACTGATGTAGATGCCCTGCGGCGTGCATGTTCTCTCCATGCTTACGTGGGTTTCCGCTGTTAGCAAAATGTTACATTATCCTTTTAATATTAAAGACTCAAGAGACGGGATTGTAATAAACAGAAAGGAAAACCCTTTATTTATCGCACTGATAGGCTATACAGGAAAAACATTCATTGTCTCTGTTTGCTGCATTGAGCTCCACTATCCTGGTCAGTAGTGAGTCAAAGAGACAACTAGGAAGCCGACAGGCACGTTTAAACAACTCGCTATTACCCCGGAAGCGCATCACCTCATGAGTCACAGTGACGTTCTAGCAAATCATATATTTAACATAGCTGGCTTAACATTGTTTAGTATCATCGTTGATATTAATATTATTATAGGTAATGCTTACAATTTTCTATCATAACAAGAGGTACAATCCCAAATAATGTGCATCAGCTATAAATTCCCCTCAGGAGTGAATGTGTGTGTTGCCCTGTGATGGACTGGTGGCCTGTCCAAGGTGTACCTCATGGGGATTGGCACCAGCAGACTCCTGTGACCTCGAAAGGGAACAAGTGAGTAAATAAAGTGAATTAACTAAAACAAAAAATATCTAAAACCAACCAGTTGAGTAGCTAGTGAGCTACTCTACTTAGTATCATAATAAGGGAACCCATACGTGCATGTACATCAGGGGTCCACCAAGGACAAGCTACCAGTCCATTACTGGCAACACTTACTCACTTCCTGTGCCACATTCAACCTGGAACTCTTACTTTTTGTTTTCTGAAAACATTTGCTAGTCCTCAAAGTTCAAAAAGTGAGAAACAGCAGTGGTATGAAAGAAGAGCATCATCAGAATGCAGCACACAGATACATCTAAACACGCAATCTTCAACACGGACCAGGTTTCCTTACGGTTGCATCATGGCAGAGATGAACCTATGTGTGCATGCATTAGTGTGAAGCGCAAGAGGAGGTAATGTTTTTGTCATCCGTGCACACCAACACACATATGGTCACATTATTTTTTCCTCAGTGAATGTAAATGTGTTTCAGTGGTTGAACACCCGAAACTGCTCAACTAATTTTCATCTGTATTTCATACAATAATCCATTTTCTAAGAGAAAATTACTGAATCAAACAACCTTCTTCTTGTATTATTTCTACATAGGAATATTCGCTCAGGCAGCACACGCTGTCCTTCAGTTTTTCACATTCAATGCAATAAAGCTATGAGTGTGTAAACATCAAAAGAGGAAACCTTGGAGGATAAACGAACCATTTCATTTATAAATGACTAAAGCCACCATCTGTAAAACTCTGGTTCTTTAGAAAAACTTCTAAAGTGTAGCAAACTGGAATTAGAGAGTGTAAATATCATGTTCCTATTTTATTCGTCTTTTAAATAAATTTCACTAGTGTGTTTATTAAAGTAGGGGCAGCAAAATTGATCCATGGGGTGAATTCTGTCCATCATAGTCGCAAGGTGATGTGAGAGTTCATCTGTTCCTGTATCGGCATAACGTGCACGTCACCACTTTGTCTCTAAACCTCCTAAAACAATTGTTTTAAACAAATAAATTAATAATGTGGGACGGCGAAATTTTTGACGCTTTAAACTTTCAAATTATTTACACTCATGTCCGACCATTTTTTTTTATTATTATTATTTGATCAGATTTGGCTAAATAACACATTTTTGGAACAATTTATGTGAATTTTTGCTTGCAGTAAATGCGTAAAAGATCTTTGCCCCCCGGAGACGTCTACAAGCTCTCGTTCTGGAAAAAGGACAAAATGGTTTTGAAAATGTTTTTGATTAAAGTTTTGTGTCCTTTACAATATTGTACATTAAAATAATCTCTTTATTGTATTCAGGCTACCTACATTTATTACGGGCTAACAAACTGAAGAGTTACTGCCCGAAGAGCTACCAGGGATTTAAAAATTTTGTGAGCGCTGTGTTGCATTGTATTGACACTAAAACAGTGGCACTCCAGGACTAAGAACACCTAACCCTGTGTTTCGGGGCACAGGAAGGAAGGGGTAGATGAATCAACAGGTTAGTAGGTTTATGGATGGAAGGTGGTGTTGGGTTTGGTCTAGTTTAGCAGTTCTTTGCAGCCACATACTTCGATATTTCAGTATGAACAGAATTCATGAAAGTAGGAGACTTTACAGAGAGCTGTAGCATAGTTCTTTATAATAGAGGAATCAGCAGAAACCTTGAGTTTTTACAATAATCTGAAGCTGAGAATTCATACCATTCGTTGTGATCAACATCATAGACCAACTTTTCAAGATAATGAACTGCCTTTCTAGCTTTAGGGCAACTACACAGCCTTTTAAATAAAAAATAAAAACTACAAAAATGTCACAAGCCATTTTAAAATTTAACATTTCAGCGATTGTGTTGACCAACTATGAATTGTTCATATCTCTGAGTGGCCAACAGTTGAAGAATGATATGTCATGGCAAAGCAAGCTGGTAAATTTGGTAAAGCAAATGGTAGACCACACAGTTGGGATGAAGTCTGACAAAGATTTAAGTTTTGCACAAGGAAGCAGATCTAATGATAAAAACATTGGATCTGGATGTCGGGAGGTAAGTAGTCCATTAACTACAGGTAGGGGGTTTGATGCTGGAGTGCTTTATTATGGGAAATGCATTGGGACAAATTGTACAGTGATTGGAGGACTGATCATTCGATTGGCTGAAGGTGGACATTTACTGGGGATTTGGTGATTGAGGCTTAGTTTTTAAGGGGCTGTGGAAACAAGTGAATTCCTGACGTTATATCACATTATGTTTTTTGAAGTCTGAGGTTTTACCAGTCCAATTAAAGTTTTTGAAAGTTTCGTCAGCTTGTAGATATGAAAATACCTTGCAGTTCCTGGATTCTCGGTCCATGATCCCTCAAAACTAAGCTGCTTCTTTGTTGTCACAGATATTATCATTTGTTCTAAACTTACCTGAGTGAATTTTACAAAACACTTCCGATGTGATTTTTCTACAGTATTCTATGGTTGTTCAAAGTTTATTATATTTATTTAGCACAGACCTTTGATTAGCTGCACTATCCAGATCTCGTGTGGACTACTAGAGACCTACCATAACCCCTTAACCTTTAGCTATTAAAAGTATGTTGTTGGAAATTAAATTTAGACATGTAACTTGTTTTTTTGAGAAGGCACTCCCTAGAACATATTAACAGAACATAGTGAAGCTGTTAGTAGGTACCTACTGTCTCATATAAATAACTTGATAGTCATTCGGAATTGTAAATGCAAATGACAGAAGGCAACCAAACTAGAATTTGTCACAAGAATGGGTCCATGCACATGGATGCTAATGCTGAGGCACAGTAAAACAAGTAAAACAGGGCAGATTTTTTGATCGAGAAAGGGGCAAGTTTACTCAAACAAATATAAAAAGAGTCCGGTGTATTGTTGGGTAAAAATGGATTGTTTTCTCGATTGCTATGTTAGTTTTTGTGTTCATTACACAAGCACTAACAAGCCACACTTTTCCTCATACACAGCACAAGTTAAAGAGTATGTAGTCTAAATTCAACCGTGCATATAAGGAAATATTTAGCGGTTTTATAGTACAAATAAAGATGACTCACCAAAAGCTGTCACCTCCAGCAGACTGACCAATAGCAGCACAGGTAAAGCCCCCATGGTAACTCCCACTATTCAGGATTGGGAGGCTCTACAATGGCTCCTCCTTTCACTGTGAAAAGTGGATCTTTTTTTAATCACCTGTGAGCAGAAAAAGACCAACAAAAAATTAATCAAAGGTGGTTTCTCTTAATCAAAAAATCCCTCTTTTAATTTCAGTGGCATATTTAAAATACATACATAAAGCAATATATTTCCATAATACTTTGTATAAGTAATAATGTATAAAATCACAATCAGAGCGACCATTTTATAGCAAAAAAGAAAATGTCACTTCCCCTGATTAATCCAATTCTTTTTGAAAACAATATATTAAGGTTAACCATAACCAAAAGTGTCATACAGTTTTGATATTTTCTATATTTTCTAGAGCTTTGAAATTGCAGTTTGGTCTCCAAGTGATTTTTAACACAAAGACCATTTTGTGCACATAAATATTTATTTTGAAAATTTGAATAACTCTCAGTTTGATTGATCTTTCTTAAATGTAACCTTAAAAGCAAGCCTTCGTGTTTAGTCTTGCTATTTATATCAATTCATTGTTTGAATTTTACTATGCACCAACTGCTCCAGTCGGATTATTACACAGAGAAATCTGTTTTCTGGCCCATGTGCTGATGAATATAAATCATGAAATAGTCAGCCACCAGAGGCATAACCTAGTATTTTAATTAAGCACATTCTTCATTAGTCTGACAATAGTTCAGCTATTTCCATTACACACTTGTTTCAAGGAGCCATGTAGAATGATAAGTTATCATTTTAAGCACTATTTTTAAGTTCATACTTGAACAGCAGTGCAGTGGTTGTTTAAACCTTCCCAGCAATGATGAATTCGCCATGGAGACTGTTCCAAATGAACAAATCTGCAGCTGTCTCCACCATTATTGCAGTTTAACAATGTTTTCCCAAGGAAATGTAGTAATATTAAATAATTACAATTATAACTCATACGTCATTTTATATAATATTTTTGAACCATCAAAAAACATTGGATATCATATAATAATCTCGCCAAACAGTTGATTTAATTAGCTTGAAAACTTTAACATCAAGATTTAGTTTAACAACACATGGACACTAGATTTGCCTATTATCTATTTTAAACAGTCCTTAATTACAAACACACTGTCTAGATTTTAATTAAAAAAAAATGAGTAACCACCAATCGGATAATGGTGTAAAAAGTTGTTTTTAAGAAATAATGTTTATTCAAATGAAGGAAGCGGGATTATTACTCAATCCTAAAGACTTAAATCCAAATTGTCTTTTGTTTTGAATACATACAAGAAATTGTGTCAAAAAAAGTATATATGCATCAGAATGATTGATGTTCTTTTAAATGTTTTTGAACAATTTAACTTTCTGTTTTTGTAAAAAAAAAATCTAATTTAGCAAGAACTATGCACCCTAACATTACAATTACATGAACACAGGCTTCACAAAGAAGCTCACTCAAAAGACTTAAAAATGGAAATAAAAGGAAATTAATCTTTTTTTTAAACTAAGCCAAGTTGAAAAGTAATTTGAATGAATGTGTTTGTGTCTGTAGAGGAATTGTTTGCTTTACTCTCTACAATGGAAAATAATGCAAAGTGAGGAAAACCAAACGTGTTCTTCTCTTTATTATTGATTAATGGCGAGCTCTCGTCAGTTCTCAATCTGTTTTTTTGCTATATTTGCATTTCTTGGAGTTCTTTGGAGATTGTTCACCTAAAAGTAATTCCACAGGTCACTCTTCCATCAGTTTCGTTTATCCGCTGATCGTGATATGCTACACTGATCACAAACTATGCTACTCTCAATTGTGATTACATTTCAGAAACATAAAACTATTTTTTCCGCATCAAGTGTGTGATTACAGAATGAGTACACAATATGCTCATGCATCACAAGACATTAAAAGTTTTAAATATCAGGAAAATCTTTTATAAGCTTAAGAACGAACAAAAATGTAAAGTGATGACAAAAAATGATAAACACTTTTAGGTGATTAAAAAAAAACATTGTCATCTTTGACAAGTTGAGATTAGTTTTATTATTAACATTAGGAGCCTCATATTACACTTGTCTGTGTGTATCTGGTGTCTGTCTTCCAACTCTTGGTACAGAGGGAGTGAAATGAGCACAAACACACCCTGATCTTTATCAGATATCAACTTAGTCCCTAGTCCTCATCCAAACTAACAAAATATACTGTGTCTGTGCTCCACTTTAAGCAAAACTGATATAAATGTTTACATATGTGTTTGTATTTAGTTGTGCCTAAAATACGAAGATATTACTATGGTCAAACTTTGTCATTTTCAAAGAACTTAAAGTTATGTTACTAGTTATGTGTATAATAACATTATTATTATGTTATTATGGGCACCATATTCAATTCAAATTCAAATTCAAACAAGATCTCTAAAGTTTGTACTTAAATGTTGACAAACCAACCCCAATTTCATTCATTCATTCATTCATTCATTCATTTTCACGGGGGTCTGCCGGTGCCAATCTCCAGCACACATTGGGCGAGAGGTGGGGGTACACCCTGGACAGGTCGCCAGTCCATCGCAGGGCAACATTCACACACACATTCACACCTAAGGGGAATTTAGATTATTCAATTAACCTAACCACATGTTTTTTGGGATTGTGGGTGAAACCGGAGTACCCGGAGGAAACCCACGCAAGCACGGGGAGAACATGCAAACTCCTTCCAGGAAGGTCACCGGCGAGCCTCGAACCGACAACTTTCTAACTGGAAGGCCACAGATATGTTTAAGAAAAACTGGTTTTAATGAAAATGGAGTTCAGAAAATGTGGTAGCTAGGGTAAACATTTTGGTTGCTAGGAAGCGACCAAATCGTAAAAATTTAAATGGTAAAAATTGAACCCCTCCTACATATTTTTGCACAGAATTTTTTTCAGTGTAAAGCAATAGGAAAAAAATCTCAGTATTCGCTGTGGTTTTTGCAGAATTCCTAGTACCATTAGTACCAGTAGTGCAGAAGTATCAGTCCAAAAAAACAATTCAGACGTTTTGGCAAAGTTTGGTGGCTGTAGATTGAGAGCTCTTGTAGGACATACGTTTAGAATCTCAAACCAACATGACTATTTTTGTTCTGTGCATGTTCCTGTAGTTCAAGTTGAAGATTAGGTTAGTGAAAATCATGTGTGATGTATAAAAGTGACAACTTCTGAAATTCTCTCCATCATTTTTCACAGAACTCATGCTGTAGGTGACTTCTCAGTTCACACACTGTCTCAAATCGTACATGTGATAATGACTCGGTCACATGACTAGATGGTGAAGTGGAGACAAGCAGCTATAGCTTGTGATCAACCTTCAAGAACTTTCTGAAGATTTTCTGACATCGTTTGCAGAATGCGTGATGGAGGAAGCAGCAAGGAGTAATTAAAAATGTTCCTACTGTTTTAAAAGCACACATCGAGGTACATTTCAGCTTTTTAAAAGAGTTAGCAAGGACACATGCTGCGAGCAATCATGTAATGGACAATGAAATAAGCAGGTGGTAAAACCACAAACCTGAGAAACCTTCAAGGGGTGGTTACTGAGGCCCCAGGGATAAATGTTCAATTACCAGAGTATGGATAGTCACTGACTGTACCAGCTCCGACACACTGAATGCACCCAGAAGCCTGAGCATCATGTTTGAAACAAGCGTTTACACATCAGGGGCAATTTTAATCTGCATTATAATCACAAAACAATACATATTTACATCAATGATGTAATTTCATGATGTGAAAAAAAGCCCCAAATTATTTTTTCACTCTTGGGTTGCAAGCCACTGAAACACATCTGACCAATCACAATGCAGCTTGTTGCTAGGTTACAGCAACTTGTAAACATTGTGGCAGAGCGTCGAATGGTGGAATAATTAATCTGTTTTGTGGATGTAAATAACGTGACAAAAAAACAAGCACTACAAGACGTCAAGGAGAGTCTATGGTGGAGAATTGCTGAGGATCTTCAGTACGACAGCGGTGTGTGAGACAGGAAACTGATTGAATGGAAAATTCAATCTAGTGATGTCATTTACAAATGAACTGGCTCTAAGAGCTGATTCTTTCTAGTGAATGAGAAGAGACGATTGCCATCGACAAAAGTAAAATCTTCGGCCATGAGAAGGACCAGGGCTTCATTTGGGAACGCCCTGCAGCTAATCACATGGGAAGACCCAATAGGATCCTACCGTTGTGAGTGTAGTGGTACAGGCCAGAGAGAGGCAGAGAGACAGCTTTGAATGCGACTCCATTGGAAGAACAAAAGAAAGAAAAAAAAGCAGCATCTGGCTGCATTTCAATGATGTTGCAACAAAGCAGAAATGGAATCAATACATAATACATTCAGGCTTTATAAATTGGGCTAAAATAGATGGTTCTGTGTGATAATAAAGAGCCATTTGGGAGCTGTAAGAGCCGTTTTAAGTTTTAAGGGAGCTGAGCCAAAAAAGTAGACGCTTTGAATACAGTGAACCCTCGCTACTTCACGGTTCGACTATCGCGGGTTCACGACTTTGCGGTTTTTTCCATTACGTATGTATATTATGAGAGAAAATACACTGTATGAGGAGAGCTTTATCGTAACTTCCAACTCTATCGTGGTGAGTAAAATACTGTACAATACGCACCATAACAAGCTTTTTTTAATGTCATTTGTGCCTGTGTACTGTATGTACGTATTGTAGATATCTGTGCATTACTGTAAAGGGTGGTTTGTTAACAGTACTATGTAAAGGGAGGGTTTTAAAAAGTCTGAATACTGAGTACCTGTTAAATAAATATGGTGTCCCTACTTCGCGGATTTGCAGCTATTGCGGCCAGTTTTGGAACCTACCCCTATAAAAGAGAATTCACTGTAGACCAAACTTCCAATCACTAAAAAGCGCAACAAAAGAAAGCAAAAACATGTATTTGGCCAAAGTTTTCAATGTGTTAATTATTATTACGCATTAAACCATATTTTGATGCACAATTCTCTCAAAATGTTTGATTATTAAAGTTTTAAACTCTGAACTCATACAGGTACTATGACTCATCTGTGCAGGTCACACATGTCTGATATTAAGGAGGTTTGACAAAATTCACTAGACAAGGATTCTGTTCTCATTGTGTGTCATTTCCCAAAACTGTGCCACATCTTCGACTCGCATTTAATGTGTATGGTGCGTTGGAATGGAATGACAAGTTATTATTAAACCATTTTTAAGAGTTATTAGGTTCCTGCTCCTATTTGGTAACAACATGGTAAACAACATGTCGAGGTTTAATGTTTTATTACATATTAGTTTCCTGATGATTGATCTTTTAGTCAAGTGATTGGAGCACCACCTTTAGTGCTGGTCCAGCTAGATCTGGATACAGGATTCTAGAGAATCATCAATACTCTTAATTATATCTGGATATGTCAAAATATGCAGGGTGCATTCAAATGAGATGCAGAAAGTAAAATTTGAGAACAATACGGTGAAAATAAACGATGGCATGTTTGAATATAGATGAGGCTGCTGTTCATTGAGTATTGGGTGCACACACAGAGATTATGCTCTGTCTCCACATCACACGTGTCTCTTTTTTCGAACACGAACCAGGCAGTCGTGCCTGCCATGTCCAGTGTGCACCGTATTCAAAGAATCCTTCTCACCTCCTTAGCATCCTGTTCATATCTTCCTCATGCCAATAGAAACACTTCTTATGGCCGCTCATTCAACACACAAGCCAGCAAAAATATGTAAAAAAAATTTACCAATAAATTTAATTAAAATTGTGCTCATAAAATTTCAGATATCTTGGCCATTTTTCTGGAAATGTTTCCGCTAATAGTTAGTGGTTGGGTGAAGCCATTAATTGTCAAACAACTTTGTTTCCTCTTTTTAAACCATAATGACACCAGAAACTTTCTAAACGCCCTGGATCAAAAGTTAAAATATTTTTATCCCCCCCTTTAACATCAATGACAGCCTGAAGTCTCTTGAGGTAGTTGTAGATGAGGTTCTTTGTCTTCTCTGTTGGTAAATTGGCAAAATGCCAATGAGTATGAAAAAAAAGTTGTCTCGTTCATATTTTCTGAAAAATGACCAAGAAATCCAAAATGTGGCCAGGGTGTGTAAACTTAGGAGCACAACTGTACCATTAACAGCTGTTAAAAGGAGCACTAGAATGTTCAGCACTCAGCAGTACCTTTCTTTTATGATCTTTTTTTTTTAATCAAACGTAGTTCAATAGAGATTTTGATATGATTGAAGTCACTTTTATTAAAAGAAAATGTAAAAATGCAGTTTCTTGTAGCATGAATAATCAAGCCGTAAGCTACAAGACACCTCCCACATCTCTGTCAAGAAATGCGGAATGCAAATTTTTACATTTAATAAGATGTGTTAAATAGTGTGCTAAGGCCGAAACAATACAAGTGCATCACATTTGAGGGTTACACCATCACTATTGTCAGATAAGACCTAGTGAAAAAGCATAATAAAAAGCAATCTATTTTGCCACAAAAACATGGCAACTGTAAAATCCACACTTCCTTCGAAATATGCAGACAGCTATAAAACTCATTCAATTCTGAAATAGCAACATAGCGATCTTTCAAAGGAGTAATTTTACATTAATATTCTCACAAAACACACTCACACTGCAATAAACATTTCCACTGTGCATCTTATCTGTTCCTTTTTTCCATCTGTGATTTGATGGCCCTAAAGCTCCTCCTCCATTCACATTCAGAGCGAACCCCATGTGGCACAAAGGCTTTTACTGAGAAATATTTTCATCAATTCATCTACGGGAAGAAGATTGTAAACCTGAAAAGAGAGAAATGGGAGGGAGAGACAGAGAGAGAGAGAGAGACAGACTGGAAACTGCCTATAAAGCTCTATCCTGCCTATGCATAATAAGAAAAAACCCTCATAAACTTATAAACAACCTCTCTCACTCCTTCTCCGTTCATGTTGGTGGGTGCCTATGTGTGTGCTTAAATCTGAAAATCCCCAGGTCCGTTTTTCAAAAAGTGATGACACTCATGCATAAATTATGCAAAATTGTGTCCTTGTGCCAAGTAACATCTCTGGAATAATGATCAGCACGGGTCTGTGTGTGTGTGTAGGTGTGGGTCGACGTCTCCCAGAATACTTTGCTCTGAAAGGGCCAAACACAAGTATACTGCCTTTAGAGTGCAACACACTGTACAGTGAGCCCTCTTGACTGTATGTCCACCAGTTGTAAATATTAAACTATGTTTTGTAACTGGACTGCATTTATAGACTGCAGCATGTGCAAATACTTCTGAACCATTATGGACACAGTAACACATTTTAATCATATGGAAAACTACCTGCTGCCACTCAGCCTAAGCATATTTATGTTTGCTTAAATGAATTCAGTACAGAACGACCATGATCCAGCCTCAGCTCCAGACCAGGTGAGTAGATTTGTTTTCACATAAAATATTATCTTTCATCTGGCTTGCAGCACAGAGTGGAACGGCAAGGCAGAGAGCAAAACTTTGATGTTTTTAACAATACAATAAAGAAAAGCAACTTTCCTAAATGCATTTTTATTAAAGCACTACATACCTACTTTGAAAAAAATCTAATATCCCTTTTAAAAAGATTCATTTTAGACTTTTTAGGGCAGATAATATGTTATGTGCCTTGTGACGCCACAAATTACCATGATTTTCAACTGGATTGAAAACAACTCTGAAATGAGGCCTCGATATCCCTTTTTGAAACTTAAATGTGTTTAAAGTTTTGAGTAGAAACCTGCCAATAAAACTCTAAATAGCTCCAATGCAATAGCATTTTAAAGTTAATCTAGTAAAAAGCATTAGAAATCTGTGTTTCATCAGAAATTGTAATGATGTGGGAAGAATAGGACAATCTTTGGTCACACAGGGGCCCCAGCTGAAAATCAATTTTGACTGATATTTTTATTTAAACTGCTGTAAGATTTCAATCCCAATCAAAAACAGAAAAGTACTTTGCATCAATCAAAAAAATCTTGAATTTATTGAATTTAAAAGCAAACTCCTCATTAATAAAAAAAATCTGAGAATACAACCTCTGTTACATGTCCTGTCCCAATTCTTCAAACATCACAATTCTTCTTAGAAAGTAGTGCCTTAAAATGTCTGAAAGTTTTGGTCAATTTCTAATAACCTGAAACTCTTAACAATAAAGGTTCTTCACTTGTTCTTTGTGATTTTTGAGATACTGTTATAGCACTTTGTTAGCGTAAAGAAACTGTTATGGCCTGTTGGCGGTTGCGTTTCTAAAGTAGTTCTTTATCGTTTTTTATGTGTTCTATACAGAAGCTGGTCATATATATAAATTTTTTTTTCATACATTTGATGATTGAACATAAATGTCAAATGGCAGCAAAAAAGGTTCCCCTATGTTTTCTAGCCAAAGAACCAGATTTTGTTCTATATAAAACCTTTTTTAGAGTGCATCATTGATACAAAAATGACTGAAATGTTCAAATATACCAGCATTATATTAAAATAATCTCATACTTTTTGCATCAGGATCTAACGATTTTATAATAAAATTGTCTATATTTTTGAGTATAGTGGTGAGGTCATGAGTGAAAATTATCATTATAGAGTAATAAAATGTATGAAAATCCTGTGCATTCCTGAGATTTAAAAGTAGGAAGGTTATTTTTCTTATTTTTTACAGTACGTTAGTTACTGTTTGGCCACCAAAATAAACACATCATGTTATTTAATAAATCTGATGATTAAAATTGTTCCAGGTAATAATGTGTCCAACATAAGAATAGAAAAAGTGGGGAGGCCTCTTTTATAAAGTGAGGAGCCCTTTTGTGTGTACGAGTGTGGGCAAAAACTTTCATTTCTCCCTCTAAAGCTCGGCGGGTCCGCAGAGGGAGTGATTTACTCGACTCTTCTGAACTGCTCCAGTGAAATCAAGCCAATTAAACTAAACCAGTATGTGTATGTGTGTCTGCGGGATCTACTCACGCTCATTCCTTCACACTTGTGCTGACAGCTCATTAAACACACACACATTTACAGACATGCGAGAGTACAGTGCAGGGTAATGTTATTTTACCAGAGAAACAACCAGACAGAGCCATGCTAAGATTTCTGCTCCGAGGTGAACAAAAACTCCCCAAAGAAAGAAAAGCAGTATGAAACTACAGAAAACCTAATGTATTCAAGAATTTGAGTAGGTATTAAGCAGACTAACAAGCACCTCCCAACTAAAGGTTGACATGTGACTGAAAATTGCAACAAAAAAGAGACACATTATTACGAGAAGAAATTAATGTGAGGAACGGCAAACAGCAATGAAAATCTAAAAAAAAAAAAAAAATGACTATTCCCTAGTAACCAAATTGTTTACCCTAGCAACCAAATCTGAACTCAGTCTCAACTTTGGTACATGATACAGACATGGGGGTTGGTTACACAACTTAGTGACAAAGGGAACATTATATTGCGTTACTGACTCCTCCATAGCAACCTGTCTTTACCATAGCAACCATTTGGGTATATCAGTATCTCAGCTAAGAAGAATGCAAGAGATATAGGGGTTGGTTTATATCAATCTACCGTATTTTTCGGCTCATAAGACGCACTTTTTCTTCCCCAAAACTGAGGGGGAAAAGTTGGTGCGTCTTATGAAGCGAATGCAAACCGCCGCGAAGTCCGGTAACGGCCGTATGAGAGGTGTAAGAGCTCCGGAGCTCCGGAGCTAGGCCGAAGCCGCGGCCATATTTGTTTACCAAGCGCTGCGCGCTGACGTCATCGCCCATCTCTGCCATTGCGCGGACGTAACGAAAACGGGGGGAAAACTACATTTCCCACAATGCCTTTGGCATCCGCATCCATACTTACGTCACGAGCGAAACTACAGAGATCAGCTGACTCTCGCATTTGAGTGATCTCTCACGCTACAAACCCGTTTTCTCACGCTAAAATACATTTCAAGATGTGAAATGGGCACAGCTCATAGTTTGTCTGCTGTTTTTTGAGCCTGACAATAAGATGATGATCGATAAGCATCGTCTTCAGTCTGTGAGGGTTTTATTTCCGCTAAACATTCACTTGGACAGTTTCACAATCTTGGACAGTTTGATCCTTTGGAGTTATTTGGGTTTTCATAAGCTGACAAAAATCAAAAGGATTTATATTAGATAATATAAAGATTTATATTTATATTAGCGCTCACTCTCTATCTCTCTCTCTCTCGCGGGCGTGCGTGCGCGCGCGCGCGCGCGCTCGCGAGGTAAACAAAACGATCTCAATGACTGAAACTCTTCTTTAATAAACTCAAGCTCAAATCATCTCTCAACGGTACATCTCACACATGTACATACGAGATAACAAACGTAAGTAACATGTTCTGCAATTAGGGAGTGTTTGATTACAGGGGGGCTCGACTAAAAAAGTTTGAGAACCACTGTATTATTACTAATGTGGGGGCAATCTTACTAGCTATTATTAGTAATGTAGTGACAATGTTACTGGCTATTATTAGTAATGTAGTGACAATGTTACTGGCTATTATTAGTAATGTAGTGACAATGTTACTGGCTATTACGGTATTACTAATGTGGTGACAATGTTGCACTGGAACAGTGATGGTGATAACGAATGGTGGACTTTAGAATGATGAGTGGGGGCAAAGAAAAACATTACAGCCTTTTTTTTTGTTACTTTTACTGTTTACTGTCTGTTCATGTTACATGTTTGGCTGTTAACTTTTACACAGTTGATATAAAATATTTTACAACAGTATTTGGTTCAGAATCTTTTTTTTCTGGATTTTCCTCTTTAAAAATTGGGTGCGTCTTATGTGCCGGTGCGTCTTATGAGCCGAAAAATACGGTAATTGCCATAGAGTAATTTGTATGTCACTAGCCCCTCCATAGCAACCAAAAATCCTACCTTGGCAACCATTCAATTTTGCTAATAAAAAGATTATAAGCCAACATCAAAGATTGTGTCATCTAGTTGGCCTTTAATGTTGCATGCTGCACTTCGTCCTTTCCACTGCATAGTTCTATAATGCAGGGGCTTGTTTAGTACCTGTATTAACAAGGTGGACCGAACTGAACTGGGACCATTTTCTGACTGGCCAGAGTAAGCTTTCTGACAAGAATAGAGACAGAACATTGACTAGCACAAGAAAATGATCACTTCGTGCATTCCGTGAGCAGCTGAGATAGTCGTGTGAGATTACTGAATAGCAACAAGCAAAATATTAAAAAAATAAATAAATAAAATAACCCAAAACAAAATATCTAAACCAATCTTGGTCAGATGATGAGCTAGAGAGATGTGGTCACAAAATACCTGATTCAGTGTGAACATTATAGAAGCAGCACAAAAATAATACATATCAGTCCTTTACCAGAATTATAATAAATCAGTTATCTGGTATCGATTGATTCCTCTTTATTTCAAGCTTCTAGACTTTAAATAATATTCAACTAATGGAGTCAAAACACATGGAACGGCTCGGGATGAGAGGAAGATGAAACTGAAGCAGCACAAGAAAACAGCCATCTTGAGAGACATCTTGAAACTCCATTATTTTGAACTCAATTTACTAAAGAACTCAATGTCCCATCAATGATTTTTGTAACATTATCACGGCCACATCTTGTCCAAATGATCATATTTTCTGTAGAGACCGTGATGTCATGCTTTGGATTTTGAGAATAAAAAGTGCTGGTACGACTTGGAACCACAACCTGAAAGCTTTGGAGAATTTTAACAAGTGGGAATAACTTTAATCATTAATTCATGAGCAGCTTTTCATAAATGTAGATATCATATGATTTGTTGTTTGTGTGTGTTCTCCTTCCTATCTTGAGCGAGGGAATTTTCTGTAAGGTTGCATCAGCTCAAATTCCCCTCATAAATCACAAAAATAAAACTGCCGAAGGAATTTCTCTCCTCCAGTTCATCTTGAAAATAATCACTTGTGTTCTAATTTAGGGATTTTTGTGGAAATAGCTTCTTTAAATGGTAAACAATAATAAAAATTCATTAGTATTGTTATGTGTGCCTGATTTATTTAAAAAGAAAATTTCTCAATCGCATGATGATCACATCAGATGAAACTACTCAAAATGCTTTCACCTTCCAGAAGCATATGAGGTTCTTGTGTGCATTTTGTAATCTACATAGTAGAGTAGAATTTTTTTTAAAGAGTGAACATTTAAAGAAAAAAAGACAACAATACACTTCAAATTTGGCACTGAAAAAAAGAGTTCTGAGTTATATTTTTATATTCTCCAAAAAAATACAATATTTACCATGTAATGGAGTCCTAATTTGTTTTTTCCAAACCACGATAAGCACCACTCAAGTATTTTTACAAAAAGTGATAAGTCCATCATCCCAAAGAAGATGAAGGGCTGTGGAGGTGAAAAAATGCCGGCTTTCAAAAGTTTGAATCGTTTTATCATCATTCCATCAAGATGGAACAGAATCAGCCCATTTTCCAGCTAATCACAGTCAATAAAGTCCAACGGACTTGAAACTTGATTCAATTTCAATGTTGTTTCTTATTGTGTATAGTATTTATTTTCATAACAAAAATGTAATACATTTTTAAATATTAAAATCTGAATTGTAATTTTTATGTTTGTACGAGGCAATACGGTGGCAGAGTGGGTAGCACTGTTGGCAAGGTTGTCATTTCGAGGCTCCTTCCTGGAAGGAGTTTGCATGTTCTCCCCGTGCTTGCGTGGGTTTCCTCTGGGAACTCTGGTTTCCCCCACAAAACAGGTTAAGTGAATAATCTTGATTCCTTTCAGGTGTGAAAGTGTGAGTGAATGTGTGCCCTGCGAAGGACTGGCAACCTGTCCAGGGCGTACCTCTGGACCTCTCACCCAATGAGCTGGCAGACCCCCGTGACCCAAAAGTATCAAATGAATGAATGAATGCTTGTATGACTTTGATATACTTTATGAAAGTTTGTAAAAGAAAATGTAGATTTTTCTCAAACAACTGTAATACTAAAAAAATTATTTAAGATGCATTTTGGTAGAAAAATTTCAAATAAATAAAGGAGTGCAATATTTAAATGGCAACTAAGAAAATTAAATGTCTGGTTTGTAAAAAAATCTCACTAATCCTCTAAGCAAGTTGTTCCCAAAACTTGGGTATGCATACTCGAAAGGCCTTAAGGGGTTCATGAGAGGAGAGCAGGAAAAATTGCATTTTTTTTAATCAAGAGGAGCACGAGTTCAAGAGTGAGGAATTTTGCAGTTTGACATGCTGCATGAGTTTCTGCGCTCAAGTGGTCTCACTCTGGCAAAATTACCTGTTTTGCATCTGTATTTTTAACTGTGGCCTTTCGGAATCTATTTAGTAAACAAAATAAATAAGTATGAGTAGGTGGGTACAAAATATAATGAATACAACTTTAGAAAACAAGCAATACAAAAAAGTGCCACAGAGCAGGAAATATTTTGAGCTCTCAAACTTTTCTGCAAGTCATCATTCTGTTACTGTTGCTTAAAAACATCCTCTCCATCACTTGGTTTTACATGACATTAGCAAATAAACTGAATTGCTAAGGTTCGGTTCCTAGACTAGTTTTTATACAAATGTGCAAAACTTTTAGAACATGCTTTAAAAGTGGAAGTTTCAATCACTCATTAATATTTGATTTCCCAGTCTTTCCCCCGTGTTTCAAGGTAAACTTGCAAACAGCTTTTGAAGAACCTCTACTGGAGGGTTGTTCCAAACATCTTGGAGTATTGCTGTGTGTTTGGGGCTGTTGTCCATTTGAGGCTTCAACTCTTCTATGAGGACCACTTCTGGGCAGACTTCTCTGTACAGTAGATTGCAGTGCCTGGATCCCACTGGTTTCTGCAACTACTGAGCTGATGAATGGGTATATCTGAAGGGTAATAAGCTTCATGTGTCTTGCATCTGCTGCACAGATTTGCTTGCCCACTCACTGTATCAACAATCCTTCAACAAAAGAGCTTGAAGAGCACATCTTGAAACCACAGTCTGCTTTAAAATCTTTGTCAGGAAAAAGAAACTATGTTGCTTTGCTCAATCTTGCCATGACAAGAAACTTTCTCAACTTCACCTTATTTGTTGCTGACTTAGTTTTACACCTCCTGCACAGCTGTTTCTGTTTCAGGTCATGACTTGGTTTCAACATATATTAATGATCATCATCCCCTGTTTGGTATAATTGATGCTGCTTTGAAGTCAAAAGTTGAAACACCAAATATTTTACTTTAGAGCTTTTGCTCACTCACATTGCATTTTCTAAATTTACCAAATAACAACCGTTGTTTACAGACTTTCACACCTTCCTTTTTGCACTTTTTCATAGTCGATTAGATCAGCCTTATTTCTTTTTTAATCATTTGTACACTATTTGTATACTTAAATGCTTTGAAATCATCAAAAGAAAGTCAAAAATCAAACCTGAACTAATTAAGGTTTAAAATCACTTGAATTGTAACTTTTAAAAATTAGTAACTTTTAGATTTACTATTATTACATCAAATGTGTAGAAATATGTGGCGAGGGTAGGAAATTCATGAAGAAACCAGTGTTTAATTACCATCTGAAACACTTAACTTGCTATTTTTATTGTTTCTACGTCAGCTTCTTTTTCACCTGATGGATGACATATCTGCTGTGTGGTATCATAAACTCATAACTGAACAAACTTTTTCCTATTATAAGTTTATAACCAGACGGCCTGCTTGACATTTCTAAATCTATGCCACAAAAATATTGAACTGAATTCTAATCAAGTAATTAATAATCACGAGCTGCATGAGCTGCATTATGAATCACCTAAACGGCATTTCTGTAAAACTCAGTCTCTATAAAATCTATTCCTATTGGACCACAACAATGATTGACTTGTTATAAAATCTACATTTTACAATGAACCAGTAGAACTAGATCAACAGAAAACTAATGTCTGTCCATCTCCGGCCAATCAAACAACAGCTTGCAAGATCACGAGGTTGATGGTGATGTGATTACACCAACAGCTAAAATAAAGGAAATGAAACAAAGACGACAGTGCAGCTCAACTAATCTAAAGTTCAGTCCTCCCCATGAATATGCACGCATGCATAATTAAGCTGTTGCTGTCTCGTTGAATGCAGTATGCAAATGAGTCAGTTATAGAGTTGATTTTTGTTTGTTCCTGTCAGCTGCGAGAGCTTGTGCATGTGACAGGTGTTGATGAGCTTTTCAGCTAATATTAGCATCTCAACTGTCTCGAAACACTATTTATGCGTCATAAAGTGTTCATATATCCAAGTTGTCAATATACTTTTTAATTTTACTTGGCGATTTACGATTTAATCTGCTCTGCTACTACATTCATACAATTTCTAACATGAAATCTGTTCGGATTATTTTTAGTTTAAAATAGTGAAGTAGATGAATTTAGCAGCTTTAGGAGTATGAACATGTTTGTGATGACAAGGGTTTTGTTAAAGTTCTGGAATATTGAAAAATTAATATATTAAAATGATCATTTTAATTAAAGTTTACAATTTAGAATAATGAACTGACCTAAGGCGTGTATTTTACACGTTGGGGGAAAAAAAACAAAGCTTCCGTAGTAAAATCCCAGACTCTTCAGGCATCTTCATACAAATATTTAGATAAGAAAACATAAGAAACTAATTAAAATGATCATAACGGCAATAAACCCAATATTTTTTCACAAGAGGGAAACTGATTTACTTGGGTTTCTGGTTTTCCATGTAGCCTGTTGCAGTGAGGCGTTTAAAGCTCCTTTTGGAGCTCATTAAACTACAATATAAACTAAATTAAGATCCAGAATGTGTAGAAAGCACTCGAGTGCACTATGAATAAGTGAATGTGAGTTTGCATGTAGACAGCTGTCCCTGGAATCTTCATTCTTTTCATGTGATGTGAGCTCTGTACTGTATTTGCTCGAAGAATTGATGCAATCTTCAAACAGGAAGCTTTTCTGCACAATAAATCAATATCTTAATCACACGCTCATTCTTTAGCTCTCTCTCTCTCTCTCTTCCTCCTCCAGCACAAGCAGCAGAACATCAATATAGTTTAATCTATTCATCGCTTCACATATATGACTCCAGTAATTGTTCCTACGGCTGCCACTGCCATGATGTGATCTTAAAATAAAATTGAAAATTGAAAAAGACCCTTTAAATATTGAAATGTATTAAAAAATAATAATAAAAAAACAATTAGTACACACTGCACGGCCATTACTTAGTTAAATGACAAGCTGGCTGCACAGATGAAAGTTTGCTGAGGCACGGGAAAAGACTGAACACGTTGGAAACAAGTAGTCTTGTGTTCAGGTGGAGCAGACTCAGCACATGTTCCAGTGCATGATAACCTCTGTGTCAAAGGTGAGCGAGCATAATCTACGACTATGCCTAAAACAACCCCAAATACTTCTAAATTAAGTAAGTAAAATTATTGCAAAGTGGTTTTATAACTGCAAAGTCTTTTTCAGTAACATAACACAAGCAACGGCACAGTAATCCTGCGGCATGTCTTCAATGACGTCTGCTCTGGTTTAGCGGTGACCCATGAGAGTCGGGAACCCGGATTATATTTTAACTGATATAGTAAAGATATGGAGAAGTGCAGCAGCTTTGAATTCTGAGACTGGTTAATTTATAGGACAAATGTTGTGTTGCTCACATGACAAAAATAAATCATTGTAAATAAATAATTTGAACTATGAAATATCTTCTTGGTCAGGGGTGGGCAAAGTCATTCCTGCCCTGCTTCAGTACAAACACTGGCAGCTTTACAGGAGAGCT
This sequence comes from Danionella cerebrum, assembly GCA_007224835.1. NCBI lineage: Eukaryota > Metazoa > Chordata > Actinopteri > Cypriniformes > Danionidae > Danionella > Danionella cerebrum. The sequence goes on from SRMA01026897.1 coordinate 471,123, forward strand.
TTATTAGTAGAATCAGGTCTGTTTCATTAAGGTTGCATCTAAACTGTGCAGGGCTGTGGCCACCTCTGTTATAGGTTTAAAAGATTAGATGACATTTTTTGCATTATTTTGAAATATTTACAGCTACAATAAAAGTTTTCAATGTGTTTATAAAAAGGTCACTGAAGTCTCTTTCCCACTGGACTAAGTGGCAAAACAAGTGGTAAAATGTCTGAATTCAATATGGAAAACTGCAGAAACGCATTTTTTTATAACACCCTTAAAATTCAGACTGTGATGCGGATTAAATTGGACTTTTATATGTTCCTGATTCTCAACAAAATAAATGTTAAAGGCATACATAATCCATATACATGATCAAGCTTTAAAGTAGATTTGTTTGGGACATTAAAGTGATGACACAGGAGTTCACAAATAATTTTTTTAAATTCTAGTAATATATTTTATTAGAAAATCTGTTGGCTAGCTAGGCTTTCTGTAGTTGATGCGGTCACTAACGTTTGTGCAGGTTTAAAAAAAATAATAAAAAACTTCATATTTATAAGGATGACAAAATGTACTTTACAAATTAGCGAGTATTGTGTTTTTTGTCAAAAATCCAAGTTTCAGCTCAATGATTTCTGTTATTTCTTCAAATTGCAGCAATCCATTTGCTTCTTGTGTACTTCGTCCGTGAAGTTTATCAAACTGATTTAAGCAGTCAAACGCACAGCAAAGCATGTGAATATACTTTGACTAAAGCACAATGTTATTTGTTACAAAATCTCACCTGAATTTCTTTTGTTATTTGAAATAAAATCTAATCAGATTCAGAAACTTACTCCAATTGCTCTGGATTTTACTTAAACGCAGCTAGTTTAAATTTTATAGCTCGCTTATTATTTCACAACAAATATCAATGAATATACAACAATAAGCATGTAACAAATAGCATAGAAATTGTGTTACAATTTTATTTAAAAAACATGTAAATGATCCACTATCTTCATGTTCCAAATAAACATTTAACCATGTTGTTGTTGTTTTTTAGAGCCCACTCTCCCTGTTGCTCTCTCTGTTTTCATGAAGCCACACCATGACAAATTCTGTTTTGGTCACAATTTATGGTTAAAATTTTAATTTACAATAATGTCTGGTCGTTTGTGATGATGAATGATGTGGTCGATATATAGAGGGGTGATCCACACACACACACACACACACACACACACACACACACGCACGCACGCGCGCACACAGACTGTAATTTACTTCACATCATTGATGAATACAGCTGAGGTCTTTTTCCCTCTCATTGCTCATTTACATTTTAATCATACTCAATTTTAATCATACACATAAATAACTAGATTTTGCTTACTAATCAGGATGCGTCTACAGTCAAGCATGATATATAAGACCTAAGGTGGTTTATTTCATTTTATTTGAGCTCAATAGTATTTTTCTGGACAGTCATTGGTTGGAGCAGCACAAATGCAGCAGTCACTAATATTGTGACAGATTGTGGACCCAAAAACCACCAAACAGCATCCAGTAACATCATATGAACCGGCCTACTGATGGGGGCATGCTTTCCGGATCGGGGACTACGAGTGATTAGGTTGATTGGTTGCCCCAGACTCCTTGCGAAATTCCTTATGTAAACACCTCTTGCTTCACTTTATAGTGAACTTTTGCAAATTAACGGATATGGTTTCTGAGAACTAAACTGATGAATACAGATAAAAGGGTTTATTCGGATGATTTCATTCATTATTTAGCAGTATTTTTACTAGAACTGGAAAAAATGGGAACTTTTTAACCTCATCAACAATCATACATGCGTACGGATATATCCATCCTTAATTTCGATCATTGAGAATTTGCAGATGATTTTCTTTGTATGTGTCATTTTATTTGAGGTACTGTCACAAAGGACTACTAGTAAGTTAGTTCACTAATCTAATTTTACTATTAATTTTAAATCTTTAAATTTAATTATATGCCTAAGATATTCAAATTACCTTTAACTTCAAATGTACATAAGCAGATATCGTTTAATACTGATGAAAATGAGACAAACTCATTTTATTTTCTAAAGATTATTTTTTGGCTGTACCCTTTATTGATTTTTTTTTTCATAACAGAAAGGACAGTGGAGAGTGACAGAAAATTAGGAGACGAGAGAATGTGGTGGGATGGGAAAGACAACAGGTTCGGGATTCGAACCTGCGTCATCCTGTGTGCTACCACTACACCGCGCTGCAGGACGACAAAATCACTTTAACCGAGCTCATAAAGTCATGAAACAGTCCTTCACTTCCTGCCACTCTCAATGATGCAGGATGATGTATGTGTGTCACATGACCTCTGTCTGTGAAGGTCAGATGACTTCCTTCTGATCGGTTTCTTGGAAAACAACTCGGGCTTACTCTTCCTCCAGGGGTTCTACATGTTTTTTCGACCAGGTTTATTCACATCTGATGAATGCTCTGCTTTATTTCACATAAACATGCAATAAGCAATCTTTCAAAAACTATCAAATACCGCAATAACTGGATTGTTTTAAAAAAAAAGTGTCTTTTCCAGAACTTCGCTTTAAGGAAGATGTTTTTATCTCCATGAAAAGCCTTAAAATGTGATCACTGACTGACTTTAAATAGACATTTGAGCTACTTTCCCATTCAGACACTCAAAAGAATGTCACATTAGCTTTATAATAATCTGCACCAGATAAGATCTGTATCAGAAAAGTGTTTTATTGTTCTGTGACCCCTGAATGTCGCACACACTCTCCCTCTTTTCGTCCGTTCCTACGCTTGATTCCCAGACTGCTGAATGAAACTATTGTACGGAATCACAGCGTGTGACACTGAGAGCTGCAGTCCTGAAACACAGACACTGCATGGATTCCTGATCCTGAAATGTGGTTTATTTTCAATCATTTGTGTTTTTTTCGGGCTCCCATGAATGTAGCAATGACTCAAGTTTATGGTAAATTAGTAGCAATATCTAAACACATCCCGGTATGGTACCATTCTGGTAAGTGGTACATTCTTCACTTGAACACTCTATATAACCAGTTATGATAAAACCTAATGACTGAACAGAACATGGTGTGTTGAATAAATAATGTATTTCATTAATCAGATAAAATGAAAAAATATTGTAATATTGTAAACCAAACCAAATGCACAAATTGTTTGAATATGTTAAAAACATTAACACTTCGCTGCCCAATATGAACACTCTAAAATGAACATGAATCACATCATATTTGATCAAATTAAATAAGTTGTTAAGTCCGTATTAAGAAAACTGTATTTAAATATAAAATAAAATACACTTTGCTGTTAAATCCCAAGTCCATTCGTTTTCACTGTGCTCTCAGTCCACCCAGGCATAGCATTCTCCCTCTCCATGCTCACTTATCACTTCGTACTCTACCCCTCCACAATCGCTCCAAAATATTTATGCAAATCAACGTGCAGAATTTTGTGTTGATTTATTAATTTGATCATCTTTCCATTTTGAAATTGAATCACGCAGAAACAAAACTTTGTTAAAATAATTGCTTTTAAGCTAAAATAATACAGTAGGTTATGTGGATTCATCCGACAACTTACTAAACCAGCCTTGAGCACGACTGGGAAGACTCATGGTGGGGCACAGGGGTAGGGGGAGTCAAGCGGACTCTCCTTGAAGGATCAGACGCAAACATATATCAAAGCACTTTTTTAGAAAACCAAACATATTTTGTCTTCTCGTTTAACAGAAGCACTAAATGTGAAATTCTTTGTATTTTCAAATAAAACAAATGTGACGAACAGTACATATTTGTGCCCTTTTTTTTATAATAGTGTCTCTTTCCCTAGAGAGAAATGCACCAGTTATGCTGTATTTCCTGTACTGTACATGTAGCACTGTATAATGGCTTTAATTTACAAATCTATCCATCCATTCATCCATGAAAGGTAAAATAGTTTAAAAAAAGTGCTATATTAGATCCAAATACAGTACACTATAAATATGCATGCGCTACAGTTAGGCAAGGTCATTTGTGCTTTGCAATTGGGAGAATGTATCGCATTAACATTAACCTTTAGCTGCAACTCCACTCACAATATACAACATCGACACAGGCCGGCGACTCACTGCTACTCATTTCTAACCTCAGTTAATGTTTGTCTGTGCTGCTGGTGAAATGGCTAAAGATTTAAGTGCCAGTTCAAAGGTTTCAGATTACCTTAAAGACATGAAATATCTCAGCCTGACTCAACCCTGAGGTTTCTTCCCGTCCTTGTCTCATTTTAAGGTTTCTCAAACACACAGACACTGATAAAGCTTTGCTCCGCCGTGATGATGTCACGTCTGTGTTGCTGGGGTGTGTTACGACATACTCTGATAATCCTCAACATATTTGTAAAGTCAATGAGTGTTTCCGACAGGATTAGATTTGAGGTGTGAGCATGTCTCAGTGTGTATTTGTACAACAGACGTTCAACTATATTCCAGACTTCCTGCTCTTTAGTATCAGTCTGATAAGAGAGTTTTTCTGTCATGCATTTCAGTCATGTTTGATAGCTCAATGGGTTTATTAATCATAGAGGCCATCAACTTAAATCTAAAGGGTCGCCTTAAAATCTGTGCACCTAAAAAAAGTGGTCAGCACACAGTATGATGGAATGGACACTGTGACTGTTCGGTACGCAAACATCAGTGTTTTCAACTTAATACAAGCCTCAATGGGAAACCAGTGAAGAGATGAAGAGAGGAGTGATGTAGGTTCATCTAGGTTCCAAGAAAATCAGTCGGGCCAAGTGCAGTGTTTGGTTCTTTCAGGAAAAAGTGTAGACCTTCTCAACATCAACATCCATCTATTTTTTTACAGTCTATGTTCGATACTCTAGAAGTTTCACTAACCCCAAAAAAGAAACTTTTCTCTAATAATTTCCTTTTCATGTCCAAACTCATGTAAAACCGATGCCTTGAACTAAACACTGACCTCAAATTTTTTTATAGAATTGCAAGTTTTAATAAAATTGTTAAAAATTGTGAATACGAGTACAGTGAACCCTCTCTACTTCGCGGTTCGACTATCGCGGATTCACGACTTCGCTGATTTTTTCCATTACGTTTGTAAATTAAAAGAAAAAATATGTAGAAGATTTTCCGGAAACTTCTATCGTGGTGAGTAAAATACTGCACAATTGTACAGTACAACCATAACAATCTTTCTATTTTTTATGTTCACTCACTGTTTATTTGCTTATAATTTGTGTACTGTATGTGTACGTTATTTTAAAGGGTGGTTTGTTAACAGTACTATGTAAAGGGAGGGTTTTAAAAGTCTGAATACTGAGTACCTGTTAAATAAATACTGTAAATATGGTGTCCCTACTTCGCGGATTTTCAGCTATCGCGGCCAGTTCTGGAACCTATTTACCGCGATAAACGAGTGTTCACTGTACAGTCACTACATGAAAATGCTATTCGAACTTTGCAATGAATCACAGATGTTTTGCCAGGATACACAAAACAATTTTTTTTCCTACCACCATGTCCCTTGCTTTGCACCGGCGGAACTCAGGTTGCTTTGCACCGCCCATGATTGCATGCCACTGTGCAGCAAATACTCCGATATTTACAATGTTTGCAATAAACGATTGTGAGGACGGACATCAGAGGGTGTATTCTAATCTAATTTGGAGCTGGTTCGTGTGTGTGTGTGTGGGGGGGGGGGTCTTGTCTGTCAGGAGCTGGTTTAACTTCATCCTTATTTAACTGTGTGCAGTAATGGGAGCCGCCTGTGTAACACACACCAGGTGAGTTTAATCAGTGCCTGTGTGTGTGTGCGTGTGTGAGTGTGTGTTTGTGTAAGATCCGTTTCAGCTCTTTGTTACGAGCTTCAACAGTCAGATCGTGTTGCATCAACTTGAGTCCAGCCCATCGTTTCAAGAGCCTTTCAGTCTTAAATCAGATTTGTCTCTTGCTTTGCTTGTTTTAACCTTGTCTGTCTATCCTTCATTTGTTAAAACAATATCAATCGCCAATGATTTCCTTGTCCAGAAAAGGTACCAACATTCTATATATAGCAGGAACCATTTTAGAAGCCCTGATGAGTGAGAGAGACCGTGTACCTGAGATGTTAATTGTTTTCAATGGTTAATTAATGCCAACGGGTCGAGAAGAACATTCAGATGTTTTACACCTGCAGCGCCCGAATGCACACAATGGATTCATTCACACCTGATGGAGGGAGAGAGACTGGAGGATAATTTACAGCCATTTGTGATTGAGAGACTTTAATTGAGACGCTGCATCTGTTCACACTTGTGACCCTGATTTTATCTGGCCTTTAAATCTCAAACTCTGTGCGTGTGTGTCTTGGAAAGAATGAGAGCATGCTTGTTTTTTTATATTTCGGATGTCTGTGTCTTTTGTTTATGCTTTATGAATTTTCTATGTGCAGCATATGTTTCTTCTCAGAACTGCTGCTCCTCACAGACTCTCGGTGGAGCTTCCGGAGCAGTTTACGTGTGTGCGTGCGTGCGTGTGTGCGTGTGTGAGTATCTGGGGCAGTGGTTTCTGGTTCTGTTTCTGTTCAATTAACCCAGATCTTTTAAACAAGGATCAGATCGCTCTAATGAGATTATCACTCTCTCGCTCAGCTCTGTGTTGAAGTCTTGTATTGACTGCTTTGCTTCTGTTATCTTCAGTTGGCAGTTTTGGAATTAAGACAATAAAGCTCACTAAGAAATAAAAAATAACAACCTCAAAACACTAAATGGGATTCTTTATATCGTGGGTCACATTAAAACATTAAACAAGTCGTTGATGTGTAAGTCAGCATCATTCTGGAATGAAAGAATAAAACGTTATTGACATAATGGAATGTCAAAAAACTGAAATTAACCAAGAGATTCAGTATTTCAAATCTAAACTTTTTTGAGGAAACTTTTTTCTTTCTTGTTTTCTTTCAGTTGGCCTGGGGCTGCCCATTTTTTTAGAGCATTTAACATAAACATGTAGAGAGCTGATGCAGAAGGCTGTGAGCAAGACACATATGGAGCATGGTTGCCCCCTCTTTCTCCAAACTCACTTTCTGTCTTATATACTTCCCTGATTGATAAAAAAATAAGTTAAAAAAGTGTCTCTGCTTCTGAAAACTCCTGAGTTAAGCTGGGGATACTCAGTTTTGTGATTCAGAAACTAGCTTCTTTAAAAAAAACATTTACTACATTTTAGAATTAAAAATTGCATCTAACACCTGCATAACGAAAAATCTACGTATCCCCTCAGCAGCTTTGCACCACGGAAACAATTACGAACTATTGTGAACCATATAGTATAGTGTATTCCATAAGGTGTTATGGGAATTAAAACGCTTCTTGAGAAATTCATTTTCAAATAAGTCAGAAATCGCGAACAAAAGACAGAAATTACAGTTTAGCCAGACAATATGTATATTAGTTTATTATTTATATAAGCTTGAATGACAGAGGCTGAAAAATAATTCTCCCTCAATTTAAATGAAAGAATTTCAAGGCATTCAAGGCAGCCATGAAAAAAAACAATCACTGTAGACAATTATCTGTGGCAGGGATCAATACAAAACCCTTGAACGCTTTAACAAACTCTTTGAAAGGACTATGCCTGCCAAATTCTGACCAAAAGACCAGTTTTGTGGGTTAAGACTTGAGATGTAATCGAAACAAACACAACATTGAAAGTTCAGATCAGACATCTTAACACACAGCGGAACCAAGATGGCCGACCAGCACTGGGTTAATTACTGCAGTCAAGAAACTGAGCCCTGTGAGCCAGAAGAGCAGCTCAAACACACTCGTGTTATACAAGACCACACAACACTTCAAATCCTCAGAGAATAAAATCGGGTGCCGTTGAATACAAGAGAGTTAGATTTGCTAAACCTTTACCCTTACCCCAATATGAACCCCAAATTAACTGCAGATACTCAAGCTACAGTATGTGGGGCATTTGAATGATTTACACCAATTATTTTAACATTAAATTCTGTATTAAATTTGCTAAAACATTTAGTCTAAATGCATACATCACTCAAAGTGTTTATTCTACTCGCTAGTCATTGTCACACAAAAAAAAAAAACTAAACTGGACTTGATTTATGAAAGAGTGTAGAAACTGACTGTGATGGACTGGCGACCACATAGACTGGCGATATGTAGTGAAAATGTCGAATATCAGCACGCACACGCACACACACACACACACACACGCATTCGCTGTTGCATTGATGCGTGTGTGATTCTCAGCAATAACTGAATTACTTATGCTGTAGGTCAGCCGCTTTCCGCACTAAAGTGTGTTAAATGTGCTGTTAAAAGTGGAATACGAACGTGTGAGTGAGTGCTAGAGGGAGGGAGGCGCAAAGACATTGATCGGGAGACGTCGCTCATACATCACACTTTCAGTCACCCCAGCACCAATCTCCATACATTACAACAGAGGCAACGAGAGATATAGAGAGAGAGAATCTGGGGTATATAGACATTTGAAATGACAAAAAGCAAGTGACCAAGTGCATTACTCAAAAAGCAAATGAGACAAGAATTAATAAAGAAAATTCCCATCATGTTCACGGGAGTGAGAATGTTGTTGAACATGAGCAGCTGTTACAGCAGCTTTAAGTATGAAAGTTGAGAATCTCCCAGGACACTTCAAGCCAACATTTACATAAATGTTGATTTTAGTCTGATGTGTGTACGAGTGTGTGATGGAGGTTTCACTGCAGATGCTGCATCTCATCTGGAAGAGTCTCTCTGGCCTTCACAGTTTATTAGAATACTTATTCTAAGCGAGCCGCATGTGTTACTCAGTTTACCTGATATGATGCCAGTTTATCTTTCAATTAGAAGCAGTAAAAACATTTTCTTTATGGCTTTTCCACTTCCCCCAGCTTCTAACATATAAAATGTATTAGATATTAATTAATTCAGCAAAAAAGATGCATTCGAGGTCATGTAATCTTATTTAACTGTAAATGTGTAAAAAAAAAATCTGATATCTCAAATACAATATGTTGTAAGAAAGCTGGTCATCCAGTAAATTGTGGGGATGCCAGTCAAGACCAACTTTTTATATTGTAATAATCAAGATAGCTTTGCACAATTAGCTCCAACCTTAATTAAGTGCACCTGATCAAATTAATTGTATCTGTCAGTCTCAGGTCTGATGGTAGCAGTCACTAATGTTTTGAAGGACAATGAATCCAACAATGTGAAACCTACCTCTGTGGGTTTTGGATGTCATTCTGACAGAAAGTTCAACAGGGGCAAACTCTCACATCACATGATGCAACTTGAGCCACCAAATTGGAGAAGTCATATGCATGAGCATTTTGATTACTCAATATGAAGCAAACGTATATTTTGTAGGACTTAAGAATCACAATAAAGTAGACTAGAAAGCAGTCTGTCATCATTTAGATGACTTTTATGGTGAAGTATTATATTTTTTGCAATGCTGTTTTGTGGGCGGGCTTATAATGGACGCAGCCGGTTCCTCGCATTTTCCGCAATCGGATATGGTGAAATGACACATTGTTCAGTAGTAAGGTGATCAGTCCTTAAGAGTATTGCATTATTTGCCTTTGGTTCTGGTCTTGTAATCCTTCTGGTGCCAATCTCAACAAACAATCACTCACCAGTAAAACCATTCAGAGCCCCTATTCAACTAATTTGAATGTTTTTAACTGAAGGAGGAAACCTTGGTGGCTGAAAAGAACATGAAACCTCAGAAAAGTTTGAACCATCCAACAACTAAGAATATATACACTTAACTCAAATTTGTTTAATATAAATACAGTGCTCTGCATAAATGAGTAAAACCCTCTAAAAAGTACACATTTAGTTAGTAGCTCAATAAACAAAAGAACAATTTCCAAACTTTTCATTTAACACTTATTTAAATCCTTAACATGAAATTAATAATCTATCTTGGATCTTTTTTAATATTTTTTTTTTATCAAATTGGTTTAAGCAAAAACAAATACACCAAAATACAAAACTAAACTGCATCTAGTATTTTGTATAAGCACCTTGATTTTTAAGGATAGCACCAAGTCTTCTAGGTATGGAATGAACAAGTTGGTGATGTATTGCAACATCTATCTTCCTCCATTCTTCTAGAATAACCTCTTTTAGAGCCTGGATGCTCACTTTGCTGCTTCAGAATTCCCCGCTGGTGTTCGATTGGGTGCAGAGCAGGTGACCACCACAATGTTTCAATGTAAGCGCTATGCAGAGTTCTGCTGGTGCCAATGTCTAGCACACATTGGGCAAGAGGCAGGGGTACACCCTAGACAGATCGGCAGTCCATAGCGGGGCAACAGTCACTAACACATTCACACTTAAGGGGAATTTAGATGATTAAATTAACCAAACCGCATGTTTTTGGGATTGTGGGTGAAACCGGAGTACCCGGAGGAAACCCACATGAGCACGGGGAGAACATGCAAACTCCTTCCAGGAAGGTCACCGACGAGCGTTGAACTGACAACCTTCTAACTGGAAGGCCCATCACCCCATGGACAATCTTGCAGCCCTCACCTTTTTGTGTAAGTTAATTATTTCCTTTCTCAGATTTTGTGACATTTATCTTCCATGGGGAGCAGAGTGACGGGCTTTTCGTTAAGTAATGCCCTTTTATAGCTCTTAAGTGAATCATTAGACTCACCTGTGGTTGAAGGCCTGTTATTTAGAATTTTGTAGATTTAAGTGTGAATATAATTGGGGTGTACTCATTTTTGCAATGTAGGCTTGAATCTCACGTTTGTTTGTGCAAATTAATAAATCTTGTTTGCAATCAATAGCCCTTATTTGTGGGAGTATTTTGCAGTCTAGTATTTTAAAGAAAACGGTGATTCTGAAAGGAAACTAAAGGTTTTCGGTCCAATGCAGTGGGCTGTACTTATTTATGCTGAGCACTGTTTATGATAAATTTCATTTATTTAAACACCTGATGCACCCGATCATTCTCTCAGTAGGCCGAGAAAGCGAGAGAGAAAGAAAATGAAGACTGGGTTTGCATGCGTCTGTACTTGAAATATGATTATGGTAATAATGCTCCCCCAAAAGTGTTCAATCATAGAACAGCAACACTGGCTCACACAGATCAACGCCAACAGAGAGGGAAATTGCATGGGCAAGTGAAATACAACAAAACATCAGCATTTACAAGCAGAAATGTATCTGTTGCCATCACAGACCACAACAGACTCGGATGCAAGCACATATGGAGCATTCACAACCGTAATAATTTGTCTTTAAAACACCAATCAATGTTTGTGTCTCCAAAATGTATGGGAATATATCTATAGCAGTCTGAAGAAAACATTTATATTTTGTTGAACCCCTCAATAAGCTTCTGCAATGTATTATAACCAACTTTTTTTCCAAGATCTTGTATTTCTCATTGCAGGATCAGACCACTAACCAAATGTTCTCCAACAAATCCTAAAGATACTAAAGCAAATAAAGATGCATTCCCATTGGGGTCCACGATATGTTTGCACAAACACTTGACCGTTGGAATGGTTGATTTTTGCTCACTTCCAGCAAACATTAATCAACTCAACTATATTCATCAGATGATTTGTTGCTCATCACAGCAGGCCTGTTATAAAATGTCCTTGTGTAAGCCAACTGAAAAACAGCCAAAGCCGTTTTAGAACACTGAATTATAAATATGCGTTTTCTCAAAAGCAATACTGTAACGTGGCGCTAACGCATAGTTACTTGGACAGTAACTATAATCTAGTTACCATTTTGAAAATAACGTGTTTTATTACTGCATTTAATTACTGAAAACTGGAACAACGTGCTCAAAATGGACAGACTTTGACCCTTGGCATCTCTTACTCTAACATTTGTGTTAATCTCTTGTGATACACTCCAAGTCTGACTGTGGCCTGCCATGAGAAACGCTGCTTGTAAACCCACACCAACCCCCTATTTCCGCCTGCAAGCAAGTACAGTGGCTGTATTCGTAAAAAAAAAAAAAAAAAAACATGTCTTTCAGAGTTCAGTCATGTTCTCACCAAATAAAAAACACTCTAGAGATTGTTAGGATTCATCCAGAGACCACCTCTTCAAGCAGGTCTCTGACTGCGTTTTCAGTCTGATTTGGGAGTCGTTTGCTGCTGTCTTGCCTGCACAAACGAACCAAACGAAAAGGGAAAACAGACTCTTGCTCAAATGAATCAAACTAAACAAGTCAGGTGTGAAAGCACCGTAAGAACACCAAATCCTAATTTGGTGCCAAAACACTTGTATTTAGCCTTTAAGGTTATCTTTAGGGTCAAGAATATGTAGTGACCAAATCCTTTGAGCAAGTCTAGATTTTAGCCAGGGAAACTGGACTCCATTATCTTAGAAGATATCAGGCAGTTTAAAAGCAAGATGACTGGAAAGCTGCTCTCTCAAAATATTCAGCTATAGCTAGCTGACCTCATTCTCTGGGCTCATAATAAACACGAGGAGGCTTGACCCAAGCAACTGCAGCAACCCCAAAATCCCAACAGACTTGTAAATTAAACACTGGCCATCTCTATCATCTTCTAACAACCAGACCACTAAACTTCCGTCTCTAAGCTCCCAGGCAAATTGAAACCTTTTCTCAGATTAACCTCACTGATGAGGGATTTTCTCAAAACTAATCAAGAAAAATTAATGTAAAACCTAAAAAGTGTTTATGCATTAACTCGCATTTTTATAGAGAAGAGCTCCTCTAGAAATTCTGTTCATATTGTGCTCTTGGACTAGTGTCCGTTGAGTAAATGAAATCATCTAGAAGTTAGTAGCTGTCTCTTATTCACTCGGAGCTCTCTTATGCACAAATAGCTTTCATTTAAGGGATCACAAGCAAGAAATCGATCACAAACAAGCTGAGAAACTCGACTGACCATTTCTTAAGGCAGCTCTTGCTGGAGTGTGTGTGTGAGCATCTGTCTGGTTGTGTATATGACAGTGTGTGTTTCCAATAAACTCCAGGGGTTCCGCAGAGGGTATAGACTGATGTTGTGGCAGACAGAGTTTGACAGAGCTGTGTGTGCACCCTTGAGGGGGTCAGGTGGCCAAACAATGAGTTGATTCAGCGCTGCGGGGGAACATGACACACATACTCATTTTTCTATTCAAGTGAAAGCTCAGGAGTTGGATTTGTGCTCATTTAAAACCCCAAAGGTTACTTCTTTAAGTTTGAGATCACCTAAAACACATTTGATAAATGTTCAATCCAGGCAGTAAGGCTACTACTGGAAAGGATTACATTCTGTCGATAAAAGATTACATTTTTATTACTATTTATATAAGATTACATTAAGAGTATGAGCTCAAATGTTTAAATAGCCTTAAAATTGGACTGATGTAGCTCAGCCTGATTAAACCTGATTAAACCGGTTTAACTGATTGAGAAGGGATGAGAACACATGTTCCATCGATGAATCGATGACTAGACTGTTCCTACAGCATTTAAAAACCATGTGCTAATGCTTGATGCAAAGCTGCCGTAAGCTGTTTATCCACGATGAATGTGAAAATATCAATTAATCTTTCAATTCTAAACAAAAGATGGGAAGTAGATATCTACAAATTTCCACTTCTTGGAGACATTGTAATTAAGTACTTATACGCAATTCGTAAAAAGATTGGAAGTTCAGAAGCATCACGTATCAACAGAAACCCTGTGTATGTAAACGTTCGTTCTAAGATGTAGCCACATTGAAATGAACACAAAACGTGTTCATACGTGGTTTTATACACATTTCTTCTCCGATTAGTACTTGTAACATTTTTTGTGTGTGCACGCACATTTGTAGTTTTGTCAGTATGCAATGTTTTAGTATGAACGCCATGCAAGTCTTTTATGGTCTGATCTTGGTTATGTTTGATTGCAAAATAAAGAATTCCCTCTTAATGATGACCTTTTCCTCACAGAAAAAAAAAATGGTCAAACGTATGAAACATTGAGTTTTTGCCAAAATACAAACAAAAACCTATGATTATGTCATTCAGTATGTCCATTTCCTCCTGGCGGATTTGATTAATTCGTCAAATTCATTTCATTCTGATTACAAAAACTATGCATCCAAGGGAATAGTTATTAAGTGAAAGCATACCAATCTGTCTGTTTTAAATAATACTTTTCTTAAAAAAAACACATTACATTTACTTTGCAAGCTTGTTTTACATATTTAAAGTGGCTTTTAGAGACACCAGAGAACACCTAGCATACAAACAAGATGGCTAAAGTTGGCTTGAAAAAGTGCCATTTAAAAGTATGTTTATGAGCAAAATGGCAAGATAGAATTTTTGACTGCTTTGGAGTGACTGCACTCAAAGTTTCCCATGCCAATATGAGTAATATAAACCCCATATAAACCCTGTGCCTTTATGATTTTTCTTATCTGAGACAGTGATATGCCAAAATGGTTGCTATGGTAAAAAGTACAGTTGCTATGAAGGGGTCAGTGACCGAATATAATGTTGCCTAAGTCATATAAACCAAATCTTATTACGTTATAATATGCCAAAGCTGAGACAGAGTTCAGAAATTTTGGTTATTATTATTTCTCTTTATTGTTACCTTTTCCTACTTAGAGTTAATTGACATTATAAGTCAATGGTTCAAATAAAACTTGGAAACCTTCTAAAGCATAGGGTTCAAATACTTTTGCATGGTGCTTGACATGCTTCTGCACAGAGTGATCATTTCCACAATTTTGGTCTGTTTCTATGAGGTTTTCAGTTTGAGTTACAATTTTATAAAGTTTCATCTTATGTTAGGTCGAAGTAAAATTTCCCAGAATTCCTTTAGTGGTACCAGTTTGAAAAGATACACAAACCCAAGTCAGACCAGCTTAGGTATGTTGACGAGCCCTAATAATCGAAATATACTGATGGCAATTTCATGTTAGATGCAAAACATGCAGATTTGCGTAAAAAACATGAATATGTGTAACCAGTAGGAAAAATTTTTATGTTCTGAACATACAACAATAAATAAAATACAAAGATAGAAAAGTCTTCTTTCACTGGCCCACAAGTAACACCTGGTCTAAAGAACCATTTAGCATTTAAAAAGTGCCAGACACAAACAGAGGACGAGTAGCCATGCGTCAAATTGAACAGTCGTCCAGGCATCAGAGTGAAAAGAGAAAGAGCGGTGCGGCAGATGAGCAGTGATAAAAAAGCTGATAGGAATGAAAGATGGATGAATAGAGATTCAGAACCATAAGAAGAATAAAACATCTGAAATAGCTGACAAACATTCATTAACCAGAGGCAACAGAGATTCAATTACCAGCTTCAAAGCACTGCTTGCCAGCCAGAGGAATAAAAAAAAACTCAAATTAAATGAATGGACCACTATGTAGAAGCTGTAGTGGTGTTTGCTTTAAGTTTACTCGACAAGATTTTAATTGGTTAACTAAATCCCAGTTTTTGATCACATTCACAGATGCTTGAAAACAATAAAAAAATGATTGAAAATATCACATCAATCACCTTAAATGGTTTTAGTGGACCTTCAGGTTCAATTACCAGTCATAAAACAACTTACTTTTTATGAAAAGAAAACATGTGGCTTGCCAGATTGACCAATTAATGTTATTTAAAAACTTTCAAGTCTCTTGTGTACACCCAGATATAAGTGAAGAGTTTGAAATCCATTTTGATGGATTTCAGTTAAAATGTTTTCTTAATCACAAAAGTGGTTTAAGTGGTTCTATTCCAAACCAAGCTTTTAAAAAAAAATAGATCTCTTTTTTTCAAAATCACATTTTTTCAGAAATTACTATAAATCCAAGTCATCAATATAAAAAAAAAAAAGGTATAAAGTGGGTTGATCAGAAAACATACACATAGAACACTTTCAAGCTAGTACGGAAAATGATTTCAAATCAGTGCTTCAGAGGGGGGGGGGAG
Source organism: Danionella cerebrum (assembly GCA_007224835.1). NCBI lineage: Eukaryota > Metazoa > Chordata > Actinopteri > Cypriniformes > Danionidae > Danionella > Danionella cerebrum. Next base: position 487,070 of record SRMA01026897.1, read on the forward strand.
TTATTTAATTAAGTTAAGTTAGTAAAGTGCTCTCGAAAGAGTAGAGTTATTAGTTGCTTTTTGAAGGTGTAAAGAGATTCAGCTTTCCATAATGGGACGGCAATGGAATTCCACCAGCCAGGAACTGTGAAGGAGAAGGTCCTGGTGAGAGATTTTTTGCCGCTCTGAGATGGGACCAATAGTATTAATATTAAATCAAGTATGGATCTGTTTTCATTGGCATTTCATACAACTGTGAGCTGTTGACATTTTGATCATAATGATGTATATATATATATACATATATATATATATATATATATATATATATATACATATATATATATATATATATATACATATATACATATATAT
>SRMA01026898.1:1397-38559 GCA_007224835.1 Danionella cerebrum
GCTATGAAGGGCTGCCATTTACAGCTCGCAGTGTTCAGAGCGGTTGTTTGTTAGGAAACGTTTGGCACTGTAGAGATCAGAATGTCGTTCTAGGAAAACTTCTTCTGGCAAACAATTGCTCATAGTTTGCTGAACAGTGTTTTCGAAATCCAAGGATTCGGCCTTCAGTGCTTTGTAACGTGGCTCGAAATCTCGACCAAATCAAACGCTACTGTAAAGTTCATACATTCGACAAAGAGAGTGAGAACCAGAACTAGTCCAGTCACAATGTGTCCAGAAATAAACTGCAGTGATACAAAAATAAAAACATTGTGGATAAAGCTTTAAAAGGAAAAATGGACATTCTAAATGAAACCTTGATTCGAGGCTTGTAAATATCATGAAACTCATGACAAATACGGTGATTTAAAACTCCAGGGGACTTTTCCTAGGCCTCTAGCACCGACTACTGCTCAAAATATTATTGTTTTTCAGCTTTCGGTGCATTTTTGAGGGCCCAAACGTGCTCGAAATGTCACGGAATTCCAAACGCATCAGAACTGGTGAAAATGTATGTCTGATTGTGGTTTGAAAACACGTTTCAGATTAAGATGGACTTTATTGATGGGGAAATTCTGTTTGTCCAGTAGCACAAGGACAACTACACCAACACCAACAACAAACAGCAGCATCCATGGGATCGAGAAGTCAAACATATAGGCATTAAGTACAATAAAGGTTAAAATGGAATATTAATAAAAATAGAAATTTAGTGTGTAAAAAAACAAAACAAAACATAATACTGCACATAATCTGCAATATGGTAAGGACGGCTCTTGTTTTGAAAAATATTACACATAGAATACAGTTTGCATTATTTAGAAATTGCAAAAAACTATACGCAAAACATTAATGTCAAGTGACCTGAGACTTTGTGAGTTGTGTGCACAAACATTTAAGTGTTACTGTGATGAGGAATTGTAAAGTCTAATGGCTGTAGGTAGGAAAGTAGATGGAGGCGGCTTTGGCGTTTCCTGTACAGGGCATCAGTATTAGTGTTCCGGTCCAGATCATTGTTCAGGTGAACACCCAGGTATTTAAAGGTGTCCACAATCTCTATGTCTAGGCCCTGGATGTTCACAGGTGTGTGTACTGGAGGGTGTCTTCTGAAGTCTTCAGATTATGGTGCGCTATCAGTCGTAGTCGAATGAATGAAATTCAGCACATGTGTAGGGTACCAAGTAGAAGCTGACAAGCTAAATATGTCTCTGTTATTATTTCTCATGTTACGAAAACATATCGTTAACAAAAATGAGAGTGGCCGAAAATGTCACGAAATGCAAGACTTTTCTGATTCGTGGCTATAATTCAAACTATAAAGTACCCACCGGCACTTGTTCTTGGCTTTTTAAAAGTAAGGAAGATCAGCTTCATTGTTTTAAAACTTTGTTTTGTATCTATCTATCTATCTGTCTGTTTGTCTGTTTGTCTGTCTGTCTGTCTGTCTGTCTGTATGTATATATATATACTTATATTTATTGAACTTATATTTATTTATTTATTTATTTATTTATTCGGTTCGGTTCATTCGGTTCGGTACAAAACAATAAGAGCTTACATAATCTTTATTTTGAAAAGCTGCCAATACACAATAGAATTCTTGCATAAAATAAATAAAAGTGACACATTTGGGTGATATTTTAAATAAATTGCACTCTTTATAAAGAAAAACACATTTTTTAAATAAAAAATTAAATACTTTTAGGACCTGAAAACTTTTAACACTAGCAACAGCTTCGGCTTATAAATCAATAAAACTAACTATTCAAGTTTTAAGTTTTTGGCTAAAAAGATGAACCTATCCACATTTTCTAAAGAGAGCACAGATCTGGTTGCAGTGACGCTATCTCCAGCAGTAGAAAATGTTAGATGTGTTGCCTGCCACATACCCGATCTCCGTGGAACAATGCCGGCATAAAACTTTAAATTTATCCACTCGTCTATCCCCGTTGTTCCCAAACAGGAGACCGTAGTGAGGTGGAAGAGTCTTCAAGCTCTGGCTTCTCTTTCGCTGTTGCCATTTCTCACAGCTACTCGTGCAGCTCTACTGTGCTCAATAGAGTCCGTGCGGAAACTCGCCTAGGAACATTGTTCCGCTGTGCTTAATATCGCGCTAATAATAAATTTATATTATTTAATTACAAAATAATATACCGAAACGGTACGCAAGTGTACCGAACCGAACAGGTCGCACCGAAACGGTTCATTACATCCCCGTAGACCGTTACACCCCTAATAATGGGAAATGGAGCATTAATTCATGAAGTACCTTTGAATACACAATTTTTTATATTTGGTTAATATTTATTTAACATTTTTAATATTGCGTTAAATGAACTTATTAATGACATTTTTTATCAATTAAATATTCATCTACATTGACTAAACATAGACTAAAACCTTTTATTTTTGGTGACTATAACGATTTTGATTTTTGTTGACTAAAATGTGGCATTTTTAAATGACTAAAATGTGACTAAAACTAAAATCTTTTTTGTCAGTAAAACTAAAATGTAGATGGCTGCCAAAAACAACACTGGTACTTGGACTTAAATATAACTGATACGAATCACGTTTCCAAAATCTACGGGACGTCGCTATTTTGCAAAACCGCACATAGAGATTTTATTTATTCACCTTTTATTGATTAGGCCTTTTTCTGATATTATTTACTTAATTTAACTGTGTTTAATTTTAGTTAGAGTTATGTAAGTGACCAAGACCTATCTAGTCTATCGGAGTGAGTTTCCAAAACCAACAGGAAGTGAATTATTTGGGAAAAGTGCCATCTAAAAATGTCACCATTTGTACATCTTATGCTATAACTCCTCCTACCTGTTCACCTCAAAACCTGAACTTGGCCACAGTAATTTTCCATTTGGATACATGTTTGTTTTGCTGATCTCTCGCTCAGGTGAGGGACAGTACATCAATGATGGTAAACAGACTGAAGTTATTTGTGAATTGGTGCTTTATTTCAGAACCACAATATCTGCAGCTGTTTGATTGTGCTCTTACTGTTAACAATGATCACCCTGAGGAATTCTCCACTTCTACGCTGCTCTAAAAAACATTAGTACTCTCAGTTTATGCAAACTCGCTACCTGTAATCGCATTCATTTATGGCTGACTGCCCCCGAGTCCTTAGACATCTCCTACTGAGTCTTGGGGGCGTCATGACTCTAAAAAAAAACGTCCATATTTAGATGAGTATGCGACTGCACGAATATTTATAACTGATCGTATTTGTAATTCTCCTCTTTTTATAAAAATAGTGCCCCTTGGTGTCTGTGTGGTTGTTGTCTTCAGGTGCTGGAGGACAATGACTATGGCCGTGCGGTGGACTGGTGGGGTCTAGGGGTGGTGATGTATGAGATGATGTGTGGACGATTGCCTTTCTACAATCAGGACCACGAGAAGCTATTTGAGCTCATCCTGATGGAGGACATCAAGTTCCCCAGGACCCTCTCAGCCGACGCCAAGTCCCTGCTGTCAGGCTTGCTCATCAAAGACCCCAACAAGAGGTACAAGACTGATCTACTAGATTCCTGACGTTTTGTTTTGTTCAGGTATTGTTCAAATCTTAGGCATCACATTCAGAGGATTCTTCATTCTTCCTCTGGTTTCCTCTGTAGTGACCAAAAGCCTTTGAATCCAAAAGTTAATTGGTCAACTGGTTCCTCTTGAATGGTTTCTGCTGTGGTAGAGTGTTCATGTGATTTAAATGAAGTGCTTACTGTTTGATAATTAACAATATCACACGCTATGTACGTTGCTTTCAGTGTTGGTGTGTTTATTGTCAGACTCGGCGGTGGTCCGGATGATGCCAAGGAGATCATGAGACATAGTTTCTTTGTTGGAATAGACTGGCAGGATGTCTACGATAAGAAGGTTAGTTGAAGTTTATGAAGGCTGTCCTTCATCTCTAACGCTGCACTTTTGAAGTCCACCGCAGAGGAAAAAGTAGTTTTTTTTTTCTTTTTTAAAATGATACACATTATTAGAAATAGTTAAGGTTTTAATTGTTATTTGCTGGAATGTGATTTTAAACCTTGCCAAACTTTATTCTAAAATGAATGTATTTTGAAACAGCATGCATAAAATTAAATTAAATAAACAAAGAACGTTTTGATATGCATAGAAACTTTAAACCAGAAATAACTTTCATCATTTTTCCACAAGTATTTTATTATTGTTTTCATTTTTTCCCTTTTGATGTTAGATCAAAATTTTGCTTGTTCTGAGAGGGGTGGTTTTTCAGAACTTAACATTGATTTTTAAAAATAAGACATCCATAATATTGAGTCAAAATGTCTTAGTTTTACGTTTAGTGGCAAAATCAAAGCTTGTTTTTCAATAGGTTTTTAATTTGAGCAAATAACGGATCAGTGTTTTCTAGGAAATTTTCAGAAAATTTAGGTCAAAATAAGCTAAATAATCTACACCTTAAAAGTCTAAATTAGATAATTCTTCTTAAAATAAGAAAATCTATATTTTTCATCTAAATTTAATAGATCTTTTCAGCTTTGCTCACATATTCGTCCAGCATTGAAGATACGCATGAAGATAAGCATATCTGTTTCCCAGATTGAAGTGCATGGGTAGTGGGAGGGGCATAGTACATTCTTACGTCACAGTGTACTCTTTCTTTTCTAAAGATAATTACTTTTACTTTTATGCAAAACACTTTCATATTTAATACTCAAACTACATGTTCCTCAAAAATGTTTTTAAAGTGGCAGATTTTCATAAATTCAAATCACACAAGTTGTATTGATATCTCTGCTTTGCAATTTTCTGAATGCACCGGTGCGTTTGGTGAACACAGTGTCTGTTTTGAATTAAGTAGGAATGACGCAAATCAGCTGTTGTTTGATTTTGATGTAAAATATTATGTTTAGGTTTAGAAAACAAAAGTTATTAGCTTTGATATTTTGTGTTTTAAATGAACATTACAAGAGTTATGATACATAATTTACAAGGCAATTCAAAATAAAATGTGAGATGTGCGACCATCTTTCAGATTTCAAATTGGTGCCATCTAGTGGTGAAATATGGAATAACCATTAGGAGTACAATACCTGTGATATGGCTTGTATTTTTATATAATTTTCACATTGTTTTGACCTTGTCTTTGCATTTTTGGGGGATTTATATTTATTCCTTCTCAACTGTTGAGATTCTTGGAGTAAAAAAAAACTGTGATTTTTGTACAATTTCAGGTTGAATTATTGTGTAATGTAATGAAAAAATATTTGTAAACAAACAAAACAAGGTTGTACTAAAAATAAACAATATAAAGCATTGTCACACAAAAAAAAATTGAAATTTATTACAGTAAATTGTAAAAAAAAATGCTCAAAAAGGCTCCAGACTTCTAAAGGTTAAAGACTTTTAATTTACTTATGGTTGAGTCACTGAAATTGTCTTCTTTAAACTTCAAATAATTCAGGAGACGTGAACAGGAACGGGGTGTTTTGAGTGATCAGGTGACCGTCAGCTGAACTTCTCAAATGGCACAATGGATGACAGAGGAGGACGGGGGGTGCTTGATAGGTGTCAGATTAGCCTCTGGCTGGTCATACTCTATGCAGTGTCAGATCTGCACAGACAGGTGCCGGTGTGTTCTCATCGCCCTCTCTTCCTTCCTCAGCTCATACCTCCCTTCAAGCCTCAGGTGGCGTCAGAGACAGACACCAGGTATTTCGACGAGGAGTTCACAGCTCAGACGATTACAATAACCCCTCCTGAGAAATGTGAGTTTAGCTCTGCATACATTCACAATAGGAAAAACATGCCAAATGCTCCGCGAACATCTTCTCTATTAATGCATGAGCTGCATTCATTACAGTCTGTGTATAACCAAATCATTTTTCAAAACTTTTTCTACAGTGCACAAGTTTTATGTAAGAATGGTTTCACAAATGGAAGTGTCAATCCTTTATTTTTAGCAGTGAATGAACAAAATAGAAATCCAACCAATATTTGGTGTGACCACCCTTTGCCTTCAAAGAAGCACAGTTTTTGATGGAACTCTGTTGGAAGATTGTTCCAAACATCTTGGAGAACTACATGGTTCTCCAAGTGTCTTTTTCAAATCTTGAAAATTGATAGGGCTACGTAAATCATCTGCTTTTTGCACAAGTTTACAAGCCGCAGAGATCAGAAGATATTACCATGCAGAAAGGAGCATCTTCTGATTATTAACCTAGCTGCTCCTAACCAGTCCTTTCTGTGTCTTTCCTCTGCAGTCGATGAGGATGGGATGGACTGCATGGACAACGAGCGGCGGCCACACTTCCCTCAGTTCTCTTATTCAGCGAGCGGGAGAGAGTGACACTGCCTCACCTTCGGAACAAACAGCCCTTGCTGCATCGAGCCTCCATCTTGTTCTTCATTCCTTTAGCTAGACCAAGGGAATTCTATTTATTGATTTAGGATGATGGGAATTTGCACATCCCTCTCAAACGTCCTCAAAGCTCCAGCCCAAAGGTTTGGGTCATTTTGAGAAAACTTTTGCTGTTTAATAGGAATTTTGTCTTTGTGTTTCTCTCCATGGTTTGTGCTGCATTCCTTATTTGATTTAAGGCTGTGCACACCGGGATGTTTTTGGCTCGTGTTGATTGGATGCATCTTTAGAAAGGGCACCAGTGTGCAAGGAGCGGGAGTAAAAAGCTTTACACATGATTGAGCTCCAGAAAAAAAGAGTAGATGATTCTGGTTTGGATGAGCTGTAACTTAAATGATGTATCTTTAAAAGACACTGATTTGTGAAGAGCATTGCTCTTCAAGATTTCATGTGCATCAATCTACAATGCAGGATCAGATGCAAAAACTTGAGTTTAGCTCTGAACTTCAACTGTCCGGAGCTGCTGAAATCTCCGTGGAGCTCAAGCACAGAACAGTCTCGTTGGGCACATGTTCCAAAATGATGAAGTTGCATCATTGCAAGATTATTTAATCTGTGACTTGTCAGCTAATGTTAAAATGTCAACAAGCGTAAGGTTTAGATGTGTAATTGGAAATGAACCTGCAGTTCATCGAATGGCCACTCGAGGCAGATGTCAGTAGTGAGCCGATTCCCCATTGACTCCCATGTTAAATTGCTTAAATTTATCGCAAAAGAAACACAATCAAACACTGGTACAAACAGTTTTTGAAAGTAATATAAATACAGAATTTTGAGCGGTGAATTTTTTTTACATATTATTTTGCACTCAGCCACTCCCTAAAGTGTTCAATTACAATTTCCCAGCAATGATGCACCACCATGTGTGTTCACGCCCAACTTGAGCCTCCAAATCACATCACAGACAGCTCTACCATCATTTTAACAGCAGTCTATAGCTGTGTCCCAATCCAGGTTCTGCCTCCTTGGGAGGACGGAGCCTGCCCACCCTCCAGAGGCTACAAAAACTAAGGATCCACCGATCCAGCCTCATTCTCACCTCTGTCTGGTCCTTGCTCCCTACAACAGTACCACTTGTACTGTTAGCATACATCACATTCAGGTGGCTACGTCTTATCGTTATTAACGTTTTTAAAATACTTGCATTTAAAGAATCCATTGAACTTCTTTCCTTAATTAAAAACATTGCGTTGCTCACTATTTTGTGTTGATTCCTTTGAAAAAAAAACCCAGTAGGGATCATCTAGGGATGCATGAGGCCACAGAGGCTTTTGCGATGCATCCTCCAAATTCAGAGGAAAAGATGATGCATTTAAAAAACGCTTTGTTGTTGTTGTTTTTTTTTGTTTGTTTTGCGAAATGGGACATTCTCAGGACGCAGTACCTGGATTGGGACAGCACCTATGGTTTTAAAGCTGTAGTCAAGTGAGCATCAGAAGTGTAACGCTTCTGAGCGTTTCATTAAACACCATTTCAAATCAGAGACTTTGTATGAAAATGCCTGAAAGGCTTCAAAATGGCGATACACATGAGTAAAAGCATCCCAGTGTACACAAGCCTTAGTACATCGGTTCAGTTCATACAGCTGCATGATTAGAGATTCACAAAGGTTTAGGCTTCCATTTCTGGGGTACGTATAGTGTAGGAAAACTTCACAAACTTAATCAGCTGCTCTTTTGTAACTGTTTTTAGGGTTCACCAAGTCAAAACTGCCATAAACAGTTTACTCAGGCTTCACAGAGGAGATCTGTGTTCAGGACTAGCTTTACATCCACAACACACCTCAAAGCAGTTTTCTATAGAGCCCTGTGAACCTGAGCAATGCAGTGCAAAATACCTCCCGGATCCATTGCCACGCTTTGATTTCTGCAAAAGGCTTGGTTTCGAACACATTGTTCCCTGTGATTCATGGAAACCCCGGCTGATGTGGAAGGTTTCCTGCAGCCATATATTGGCGCGATGTAAAGTTTTGTATGATAGTTAGGCTGAACTCCCGTTTGAAAGCAGACTTCCATTCCACTCAAGGCTCAATAGTGCAATCGTGGGGAATCTGAGTAAAAAAAGCCAGCATTACTGAAACAATGGCACTATTTATGTTTTGTAGAAAAAAATGTCTAAAAAAGAAAATATATTTAAGTAAACGTAATTTATTTTTTGCTTTATCGTCATTGCGTTTTTGGCAGTGCTCCTTTTTTGAATGAAACAAACGCACCTAAAAGGCTTACGAATGTAGAGGGGTCGACGTAAAGGCCTTCATTTGTTTTTCATCGTTTCTGTTCATCTCCTCTTCGCAGAGGAGGCACCTCCAGCTTGTGATCAGTCCGAGTGATAGTGAAATGTGCTGCTTGTCTTTCCACCAATGAAAGGGCTGTTAAAGATCATGTGATGTCTTCAGCTGTGCTCTGGCTGTATGTTTCTTCGTGTGCTCGGCAGGATGCTGCCCATCGTGCTTTGCAGTTATGTTTCATGTGCGCAAAAAAAAAAAAGTTGAACATTCCCGTGTGTTTGTGAGCGTTGACAGGTTTCCTGTTTTACTGCGAGTTTGATTAAAGGTACAATATGTACTATTTTTTTTACTTTCCTCAATCGCAAACATTCGTCTACCGATATTAACTGAAAGAATTAAACCAGTTACTTCCATGTCACCAACATGGTCATGTGACGTGCAATAAAATAATGTGGAATCAAAGGACCACATTAAATCTGACGTCTTCTTCTGGGTCCAAGTTTAGGATTTTAGGCAAAACCAATAAGGCTTGTTAAGAAGTTAGAAAAATAATGCCTTTTTGGGAGTGATTTTATTTTAAAAGTCGTCTTTTTCTCATTCATGAGTTAGAAATCAGGATCTGCTCTATGTTTGCGAGCATAAGAGGCGGGTATGAGTAAGGAAGAGTCAGTGAGAGATGGGAGAGATCAGGAGAAATAGAATAATTGATGGATGAACGCATCTCCCGAAACATGATTTATTAAACAATCATTTATCGATGTTTGTTGGTATATTGATAACGATATTCAGGAGGAGCCAGGATGTTAATTAGCCGCCCAGTTGCAGGCACTGATCTCTACTGGCTTCAGGCAATTATTTATAACTCCAGTGAGCTTCTGTCTGTTGGAGATTTCAAGAAGCACTCCACCTTCACCCCTTCCCCACACAGGGGTCTCTGGGCTTGGGGGGTATCTCAGGGCGCTTGCTGGGTCTAAAGGCCTTTCATGGACATCTCAACTGGTACGCATTCCAGGCCTCCGAAGATACGCCTTGTATCACCAGGCTAATTATGAATACGGTGAGCTAGTGAATTAATTTGAATATTTTGGAAGTTTTTATGGTGAGGGTTCTACTGTTTTCAGTATAGACCCTCACCTTGTCATTGGGCCATTCGATAACAAATGAGCCGAATTAGTGGTCCCTGTGGAAGTCTCAGGGGTCAGGGCGCTCTAGAGCCCTTTCATGGACTGCTCGCCTGGTACACATTCCATGCTCCCCAAATATTCTACATATTCACAATGCTGTGAACTAGTGAAAAAAAGAGAGGTTGAGCAGTCATTATAAGAAAAAAAAGATGCTGATCCAGTTAACATCAAGACTAAAAGTTTCGATGACTAAAACCTTCCGTTTTTGGTGGAAATTAATTAGAAAAGACTAATTTTCGCTTCAGACTCTGATCTCGACCTTACTGCTTATTTCTCAAACTGTCCACCGTACTGTCCAACCCGACTGGAGTCCTTTCTGAACTTATGCTTTCATCTTTCACACTCAACTTGCACTTCATCGGTTATGTCTGGTGTACCTCAGGGCTCTGTCCTAAGCCCGATACTGTTCTTGATCTAGAAACCCAATGTATCCACCAAACCCAACTCCACCAATTCTCTCTTCCTCACTGAGTCCCTGCCTTTCAGAAATGACTGTTTAAAATGAATGAACCTATATTTTAATAGATTTAAAATCTGTCCTTGCTAGAACTCATCAAACTTCAGTGTCATTTTTGCACACTCTGGCTATCGTACACTCTCGATTTTGGTAAGGATTCAAGCCAGAGATTCAAAATATCTATGTTAGGTGTGTTAGAACAGATAGAGAAAATGTCTTTGGCACGTATTACATGCGGCAAGTGACAGAAATGAACCCATCTGCAACACAAGCATAGAAATGGATCGGTCGCTGTGTTGTTAGTTATTAATTTTTTTACTATTATTTAAATAAAACGATTATACAATTAATTTAGCTTGCAAGCCTGATGAGATCTTAGTTAAACATGTGGATAAAATGTCAGTTTAACAGAAGCCCTACTTTTAATATCACTCAGCCTCCCTTTGGGTGGTTAAAAACAGGAGAACGCAGCAAGACCGCCTCAACTTTGGACCCGGAAGCATGACTAAACAACCAGACAGCATCAGTCATTGGCTTACAACCCATGCACAGTCATGTGATTGGCCTCGCCCTCTGGTCATGGAAACAATAGCTCTTCTTTAATTTGGAAAAGTGACCTCTAGTGGTGAATTATTACATTGTGTACCTTTAAGTTCAAATAATGTCATTTGTAAGACCAAAACTAAAGATGTTTTTTTTTGTTGGGGAGAGCTTAGAAAAATGTGTAAAATGGTGAAAGGAAGTCCTTGCTCATACACAAGTAGGATCCGCTGCTTTAAAAGAGAAATATGTGGATGTTGGAGTAATAATTTGGTAAAGCCACTGAGTTTCCTGCTGGTGTTTGGCAATAAAAACTGTGGAGGGTTTAGTTGGCATGTTGCTTCAGTGTTTGAGCCGGGTTCTTCTGGCTGAGAGGGTTTGGTTTTGGCTGAGAGTACTTTTGAATAAAGGGAGAAGTTAGCAAAGGAGAAGGAAAGTGTTACTTAAAGTTTTGGAGGGACTATTGGGAATTTTGAGGAAGGATTGATGGTGAGCATGCTGAACTGTCCAGGGATGTGTTGGATGATGCTACGTTTGCTCTGTTGGATGTTAATTAGATTTTTCAGTCGTGTTTTTGGATGTCGCTGGGTTTCGGTGATGTTTGGGGCAGCAGAGCCGTGGTACTGCGGGATCATTTTTGTAACATGTACTTGTATTTGTCTTCCAGCTCTTTCTCCATTGGATCATTCCTTGCCTTTTCCTCATTTTAATATTATTTATTTATTTGATCTTTTATTTTTGTGAGAGAAGTTAATTTAACTACCTGATTTTAATGTATTTAATTTAAAGGCTTAATCCGCTGATTAGTTGCTTTGGTGTTCTGCTGAGGTTTTTTTTATGTATCATCAAATAACTTGAGCGTTTTATGTCTTGTTTTTTTTGAGGTTGAGTAACACACATAGATTAACTTTTAGTTGAATAGAAAGCTTTTTTTGTGCTTTTGTTGCATTTTCACGGATGTTTCATTGGCGGGACTGGTTAGGATTGATGAATAATACTGTGACACTCTTCATCGTGTTTAATATGCACTTGGCAGAGACGGTGACTGCTTTAGAAGGAATCCACCGTACATATTTGAACACATGGCTTTGTATCTGCCTGTAGTAGCACTTTCATATACCATTACTCTCTTTACATAGCACAGCATACAAAACTGGGGTCCTGCTTTGGTAGATGAAACTGAGAGAAAAAGAAAAAAAAACATGTAAAAGCACAGACGATACCGTGCTTTTTTTCATTGAGCGAGTATGATATGAACCAGTGTGAATCCAGATTCCCAGGAAATCCCATGATCCTCTAGTGCAGTATTGAAGCTCTCAGCACTGCAAGAGCTTCAGAGGACTACAGCCCCCTAAACATGCAGATGTCGAGTGAAGGGAAACCGTCATACTGTACTAGTTTGTGGAAGAAGATGAGGGTTTTGTCCCTCCTCAGAGCACTGGAGAGTGCACACACTGCTGCTACTCTTTCTACAACAGACTCTCTTCTGCCTCTCGCTCCTGCTAGTCGGTCATCAATGAGCATGAAATGTAAAGTATTTATTTATAAACAAATAAAGAAATCTAAAGAAAAAAAAACATTTTACGTTCATGTAGCTTTAGACTTTGTGAGTTTTCTTGCTAGCTCTGTCATGTTCAGAACGGGTCGTGTGGTTAAGATGCTTTCGTGAAGAAATCAAGTCTTAACTGTGTATCACGTCAAAGCTGATTTCCATGAACACAGTCTGGAGCCCACGTGGAAACAGGAAGCTGATCTGTTTTTGTACACCCTGGTATTTTTACACGTTCATGTATCTGATATGGATGCGCATTATTTTCTTTCTCACAGATGGCTTCAATAAAAGCACTATGTCAGTAGCCTCCTTGTGTTTATTTATGTCTTGTTTTGAAGAACCATTATTTTTATTACTGTCAAGTTTGTTTCAGGGCTTGCAAAACTGAAAAAAGCCCTTCGAGCCGGATGTGCTTTGGTTTTGGTAGCCCAAATTTAATTATTTTAATGTTCAAATTTCTTAAGATGATGGAGGTATTACTTCAATGTCATTCTCTATCTCTTGATTGGCCTGCTTCATGCATTTCATACACTTTCTTATTCTGTCATTTTTTATTATGGAAATAAAGGTGTGTGCTGCGCGTGCACATACATGGATGATTTGGTTTTGTCCGCACAATAGAAACGCCTCAAATCTTTTTAGGAGGGACTTCTGAAGTTTTAGATTTAGTGTATTTTCCAGGGTTAAATCATTAGGGGTTAGAACTCCTTGGGAAATTCAAGATTAATTCTGGCATTTTGTGCATTTATAGGGTATACAATTTTGGTCCAGAGAAAAGTTGTGGATTTTCAGGGTGGCTGGACCTATGAAATTTGGCTGGACCTGGGTTCCATTGGCTTCTGCCACTTCTGAGCTGATGGCACTACTGATTAGCTTGATGGGTCTTGCATCTGCTGCACAGGTGTCCTCTTCTTTGTGCTTCTTCATAAGAGCATGTACCGCACATCTTGAAACCTGGGAGAGACCTTGTTGACCCAGTATAACTACATGGTGTCATGTTGCAACCAACATGTGACATTGATGACCATTCGCACCCGTTTGATATAATTAGTTGACCAAACACCAGACTATAATCCTAAAAATCCCAGAAGTGTTATACTATACGAATTGATGCTGGATTTAATCCAAAAGATTGTACCAACAAACATTGATTTGATTGAGATTTTTCTTTTGTTCGCTCACTTTGCATTAAGTTCAAAAATAAACAATCATTATTTATATTTCTGAAAGCGTTCTTTGTTTATTTCACACCTCCATCACAGTCTTTTACACAGTAGGTTGTGAGTGAAAGATATGATGCATATATTTCACTCGTTAAACTCTCTGAGGCTCATCACAGAAAATGTAAATATCACCACGGCAACTACTACTGGCGAAAGATTTAATGTGAAAAATTCAATAAAAAAAAAAGCTATAGATTTGTTTCCTTTATTGGAATTTTGTATAGGAACACATCTATGGATGACTGAAAATGATATTTGACAATAAAAATGTATAAAACTTACAAGTACAAAAAAAAAAAAAAGCCAAAGTGACTCCTTCACGCAACCAGCACATCGGATCTCTTCCCAGCATGCACCTGTGAAGAAAGATGCACAAGGAACTGAGACTTGAGGAAACAAATCAAAGCAGACAGAACAGAAACCCAATCCACTAGACTGAGGGTTTCTGCGGGTTTCACAATGTCAAATTTTGGACTTTTTAAGACCTTTAAGAATCAAATTTAAGACCTAAAAAATACGTTTATCTAACAAACTGACATAAGTGAACTATAAAATCTTTTAAATATAAATCACTTTAAAGAAAATATGTAAATAATACCTGCAACTTGAAAAATTGTGAACAGATGGACAAAAAAAAACAAAAACGACTAAATTGTCTTCAACAACATTTTATAAAGAGTAAAACAAAAAGTCACAAAGTCGTAGAAAAGGAGTAAAAGTAAACGTTGTGTTCCTGAAATATCACTGGTTATTAACACTTCAAAAGAACTTCAGATTAGCTGCAAAAGCTTCTGAAGGATCAGCAAATGCAAAACTTTTCATCGTTCATTTTAGTCACATTTTTTCTGTTTTTGTGATTTTACAACAACATTGTGACCTATATATGCACTTGTGACATGAAATCTAACAAGAAGTGACGTATTTCTTAATTTTGCAACTTTTTAAATTGCTGTGTTGCGTCTCATAAGCGAAACAATTATGAAACGTTACTGTTTTACTGGCTTTTTACTGATTTCAATTACATTTTAGATATATATTTGTATTTGTTACATGAAAACTTACCTAAAATGATTTCTTATAATTTCAAAAAAATAGACAATTAAGAAAATTAAGCCCTAGAACAAGGAATTGAATTAAATTTAAAGAGCCCCTATCATCATTTTGAAAACTTAATTATTTGTCTCCAACAACAGGTTGAAACCATCCAAGATCAAAAAAAAAAAACTCTTCCGTTACGTGACGTAAACCTGCGGTGGCGGGTATTTCGAACCGTCTGCTCTTATTGGATACTGCGTATCGCGTCCACCTCCAAAATGGACGTCGACCACCAAACATTACTCATACATTATGTAAAAAGTGTATTAAAAGTCAACAATAGCATGACGCTGCCACATCCGTATGATGCAAGGAATAGAGAACTCAAACGCGGGAACTGAAGATCACGTGCTTTACAAGAGTTTTACAACACAGTGGATACGCCGCAGAAGGCCCACATAAACAAAACCCCCGGAAGAAGACCCGCACCAGAACCTGTGTCCGAGGAGGAAGAGGGCTCAGAGGCTGAGCAAAAGCAGGTTTGGAGCAGGATTCCTCTCAGTTGTAGAGATCCAGTTATATTTCGATATTCGCTATTTTTACTCAAATGTATGTAGCTGCATTGATGATAGGTGCACTTTAAGACTTTTTTTAAGACCTGAAATTTGTGTTTTTAAAATTTGACCTCACAGAAACCCTGACAAGTATTCCACTGAGACACGTGCTCACTTAAACGAAAACCGCGTAATGCGTTTGTGAGTCCGATCGTCCGCATTGATGTTCAGTGTTCTTTGAGGCTCAATAACTCACTCCAAACCACAGCATGCTCCTAAATTATTAGCAGAGCTGAGATTCATCTGCCGGAATCTTCTTCAAGTCTTTCTGCCGGACGGACGGCTTACAGAGATCTGGAGGAGCATCTGTGGAGAACCAGCTGCTGCTTGTGCATCGCTCATGCGTCCAGGTTACATTTAACCACGAAACTAAAGCGCTCAAAATGAATGACATCCATCAGAAAAGACATGATGCCTCTCAGCCAGCGCACACACACTTTTCTCCCCATATAAAGGTTCCCTTTGAATGAAAATCACTGCAGATTTCTTCAAAAATGAATATAATTGTAAACAACTCTTTTAAATTAAAATCCATAATTTAAATGTATTATTAAAAATCCAAAGACATTTGTAATATGTAAAATATTGAAAATTATAGATCACCACACTGAAAAAAATTCCAAGAAATGTAACAATAAAACATCACACGTCCATATTTACCTACCCTTTCTATGTTAAGTACTGTATTTTCTATTTATTTTAACTCCCATTTTATGTGTCCTTGGATGTCTTGGATTATTATTAATATTATTATTATTATTATTAATAATATTATTACCATTAAAAGTGCATCTTAATCTTTGGAATATTTGACAGTGACTTTACTGAAAGATAATCTGTAAAAAAAGGACATACTAAAGAAAATTATGTGCACTTTTAGATTATTTTAAATTAAAATAAATTAAGAGAAAACTTAACTCACAAAAAATTTAGTTTTACATTTTATTAAAAATGGGAATAAAACTTCCTCAGCAATGTTGATTGTTGTAGTACTTTGTAAAAAATTAAAAGTGCAATTTTCACACCCATTTCTAGAGTTTCAAATATAAATACACCTGTAAAATATATTCATTGTAAATGTACTGTTTTACAGAAAAGTTCCACAAATTTTATATAATTTTTACAGTTTTGTATTTTCTATAAAATAAACAATCTATGGGATGTAATAGCTGTAAACAATTTTTATCGAGAAAGCTATGAGAACTGGAGAATGTTGGACCTGGGCATTTCAAATCAACGCTGTTTACATTTTAACGCCTCATTCCACCAAGCCACACCCACACCCCAACCTAGCTGTACACGCCCATTATTTGAAAATGATCTCGGCCAGATGAGACCTGAAACAGACGGGGCTCATGGCCCTTTCAGTTCTGAATTGTTGAGGGTACAAGCAAGCTTATAAATGTGAAAAGATAAAAGACTTCCTCAGTTCAGACCCCTTTCCAATCCACATGTGTGTGTGGGACTGACCTGGTCCTGTGCTTGCTGCCGATGCTGCTCCGGCGGGACCCGCTGCTGCTGGGAGAGGAGCTGTAGCACCTGCTGAGAGCTGGCCTTACACTGCTGCTCCAGCTGCTGCAGCCTGACCACAGACAACAAACACAGAGACGGTCAGTCAGACAGACAACTGACTGAAAGAGCAGGTCATCCTGGGTGTTTTCCTGTGACTCAGTCAGTCAGTAAATTCTATGTGTCGCCAAAAGTGTATTGCAGCCAAAGTTCTGCAACTGAGATTGAGACTGAAAGGGAAAAGGAAACATCAGCTCAACTATTTCCGGCTCCCACGTGACGGCTGAAATGAAATGTGGTGGGACATCATGTGTTTGAAAAAAGGGCCATATCATGCATTTTTAAAAGCATTTGTAATAAATATTTGAGCTCTCTACACGAGCATTGCACCGTTAGTAACTTTCAAAAATGTAATAATAATTGTAAATAATGTTTTTGAATCTCCTCGTATTTTTGCCTCTATGAAACACACCGTTTACCCTCCCACAGTCATGCTTTCGCCACACCGCTTTTGGGACTTGTAGTTCGTGAATCATGGGTAATGCAGTGTGTAATGGCCACCAGTCGCAGGTCAAATAGAACCTCATGAAGTTGTTCAAATGAGAATTAAAAGTTTTCTGTGCGTCAATCGGGCTGGAAAGTGTCATAAGAAAGTCCAAATTGCATTGAAGAGTTCTGTGTAAGTCCCTTCACTTTGCAAAGTAATGAATCCACCGTAAATGTGTAGAAATAAACGATGCATTTCATGCAGTTCAGTGCTGATAAAGTTAATGAACAAAGTTTGGATTTATTTCATGCAAATATTGTATGTGTTGGAATACGGGAATGTGTTTATTCTGACTGACAGTGTTTCTTTTACATTATTTACAGATTTCAGGTGTTTTGTGCTGGTTAGCAATATATTAAGGCAGTAATGCTCTCTGTAACGTTGGGTCGGTTAGCGTTGGTGATTGGTATGATGTCATCGTCCATTGTGATGTTTCACATTGGACATTGTCGATGCCAAAATTGCTTGACATCGCCCAAACATGATGCTTATTACATTAAAATCGACAGAAAAACACACTTTTTTTCATTCTTCCGGGTCAGGAAGTGAACCCGATCTGCACAAAGATGAGCTGTACTAACGATTAATCTGATTGGTCAGTGGGCGGTGGTAAGAACGGTGTTTTCAGCTCACAATAAAAGAATATAGGATTACACAAACATGAAAGATTCTAAATAAAACAGACACTAAAGGATGCTAGGAATTTCAGAAAAGCTGATTTTGAATAAAATGGCCCTCTTTAAATTTTGCAAGAAATGAGCAACTAATTACTTTTTATTCAAAATCGTGAATTCTCGATTTCAGGCAAAATTGTTTAACGTTGTAAAATGAAATTAATGTAAATTATACCTGCCCACAGCAATGCCTGTTTCAGAACTAGTGGTTCACTCACATAAAAACCAGCTTGTGCGCAAAATAAAGTGTTTACATGCAAAGAAACCAGGCTTTTTGGCACAGTGGCCTTCCAGCTAGAAGGTTGTCGGTTCGAGGCTCGCCGTTGACCTTCCTGGAAAGACTTGCGTGAGTTTCCTCGGGGTGCTCTGGTTTCCCCCACAATCCCAAAAACATGCGGTTAGGTTAATTGAATAATCTAAATTCCCTTTAGAGAATTTACTGAGATGGACTAGCGACCTGTCCAGGGTGTACCCCCACCTCTCGCCCAATGTGCACTGGATAGGCACCAGCAGACCCCTGTGGATCCAAAAGGGAGGGACTGAGTTAGATGAATGAATATAAAACAAAATCCTTATCAGATCAGTTTTCTTAAAAGCCATTTTCCTCAGCAAACTGATAACAGAAACCCATTCATCTTCCTCTCTCCCGGAGACTAAAATTAATTTCTAGCATTAGAAACTGATAAAACACATTGAAATGATCGCTTTTGTTGAGAATTTTCTTGGTTATTTCAAAATATTCTTGAAATAGCTCGGAATTCTCTGCTCTCCAGCTCCCTGCATTCCTAGTAGAGGATTTTATCGCAGGACTAAAAGCAGGTTGTGTAATTCAGCAGGTAATCCCTCACCTCACAACTCACTCCGTCTGCAGCACGTCTGGAGTCAAACACAGAGCTCTGAACTATTACACAATCTCAAAACGCCAAATTCCTCTCAAGCGCCATTACAAGTTTGCTCTACAAAACAGACAAAAGACCCGTGTGCTTGTTTAGTCCGGTGTCAGTTTGAGTTGAAACTGTCCTGAAGAATAAGAAAAAGAACAAACCCAGCTCAACATACAACGGGAGCTGGATTGCATTAAAAGGCCCTCCAGCAGCTAAGACTGCAAATCCAATAACCTCCCTCCATTCACTGGCACACAACTTAATTAGGTTTTTAATACAGCTTAGTGCATGGAGCTGGACACTGCTGCCTCTGGACGACATGGCTACCCAAAGAGAGAGAGAGAGAGCTGGACGAGAGCAAAGCAGTGCTTCCCTGCTGACCCTGGTGAAAGAACACCATCTGCTGGCTCCAAGGCACACGGAGGAGTGAGGGAGAACAGGAAAGACAGACAGGGTCGGAGAACTGTAGTGCAGTTAGAAGGGGGTAACAATATATCGTGGTATAAGACAAGAAATTAAAAATGAGGAAAGTGCATCATGGGGATTTAAAGTTCATCCACTTTTGTTTGTGTATAAAAATGATTAGAGTTGAGCTGAAATCGCAAAGTAAAGCTCATTTAAAATGAATGAAATTGAGTTGTTGCTTATGTAGCACCTCATTTCTTCGCTTAATGTGAGTGTGCTGGGAATTGTTTTACATTTGATGATCACAAGGTTCGGGGGTATCATTATGTGTTTGTGCTGTTTGTTCTTTGTAAAAGTCTCCTTTCACAATCGGAATGATGTATTTTGTGAAACCAATGCGAGCTACCGTCTTTGAAAAGCACTTCTCATGTTTCTGTCAACATTTTATTTAATATAATACAACTCCCACACAGGAGGTCTCACATTTGGTTCTCATTTGATTGATGCACTACATAAATGCTGATCCAGATATCGTTAGATATTAAGCACAAGCGTTAATTTACGTATTTTAATTCCCACTAAATTTTGGACTGTGACTCCATGTCGCTTTTCAATGAAACTGAAAAGTAATGTTTTTTCCATTGGTTTGAAATCAGTTTTAGAATATTTAAATTTAATTAACTAAAAAGATTAAAATTAATAAATATAAATCATGTTACATTGATTCAACTAAACAAAATTGCTATTTTTTTAAAGCTTTTTTATTTAACTCCCACTTTATTTGCATTTTTTCTGAAACCGAACCTTTGAAAAAACGTCTGATCCTGGTTCAAAAAGTGGGTGTGGCAAAAAGGCTCTATAGCGCCACCTAATACATTTCAGCTCAGGTTGCCCTTTCAGTTTGTTGTACTTGAACAAAATTCGACCCCGTGTAGGGTAACAAGACTTAAATATAATAAAAATGGAACCTGTTTCCAAAACTGGTGGGAAGTCGGCCATTTTGCAAAAAAACCTAAAACCTAAACTAATTTTGTTTATGTCATACGTTAACGAACCTAGATATTTATATAACCTCCAAACTTCATCTGTATTAGAGATGGATGTTGAACTGCAAAGCTTTTTTACTTTGTTAAACTATGTGCGCACCGTGGTCTTCAAATTCAAAATTTTGACAAACAGGAAGTTGCTAATATCTAAGCCATGCAATGTCCGATGTGGCTCAAATTTGGCATTGTGTGTTAATATTCCATTCCAAAAAATCTATATAGCAACCTACAGTGTTGGTTATAGCGTCACCTAGTGGCAACATGGAATGTCCAATTTTCTGCAGTTTTCTACTGCTATTTCAGTGTGTTTGAAGCACATTTTGGATCCAATGGGCTTTTACAAAACAAGTCCATTTGATCAAGTTGATGAAATTAACAGAAACAATTCCAGGTGTCATACTTTAACAAACTCATTCTGCAAGAAATATAAGGTTCCCTATGTTGTGCACAAATCAACATATAAAATATTTCTTGCACTGCTTCATTTTTATCCAATGGAGGAGGCTAAATCATATCTTAACATGTAAATCACCTGCAATTAATGTGCCATCCTCTTCAGGTGTGAACGAAAATACGCATTTCTCATTACCCAACTAGTTATAGTTGGTAAAGCTAGTTATAAACTAAGCCTGTTTACAGTCAAAAATTAAAAAGGTAATACGAAGTGCTGCAAAAATTTGAATCCATTGTAATTGTAATATTTTTCGGTGATAAACTGGTCTCCGATTCCTCTACTCAAACAAAGAAAAGAATTACTTGTAACCGCTGATGGAGTAAACTATGTACATTGACTGTACATATAGTAGTTTACTCAGCAGTGCTCCCCCCTAAACAATCCCTCATCATTACCAACCGACATGCCTTAAGCCCTCAATTGATGTGTCACAAATGCCAAATTTGGTCTGAAAATGCAAATTGAATTTTCATTGAGTGAAACAGTCATGTATATAGTGAAAATCCCATCAGGAATCTGTAGAACTATAATCAAGTGACGACACTCATTTATAAACTTACAGCGGCCGAAAAATAAGTAAATAAACAGATAACTGAAATCAAAGCCAGGCTCTTTCAAGCTGCATGCAGGGAAACTCTGCTGCTAAAAAGGAGAAGTTGCACTGTAACTCCATTGATCTCTGTTGGGATATTCCAATCAGAACCAAGCTCTCAAAATCAAAAACAATCACTGATACTTAGCAGAGCATTTGAGAACAAATGAGGCAGGTTTAGTTCCTTCACTGCACAAACAAAAAAGAAAAAGATCTAAACAAATGGAAGGACAAATCACAAAATCCAGAGACTTTAGATGGCTCCCGCCAGCAGCATGCTGAGGATCCAGCTTTGAGGGGCTACGCGAGGCTTGAAGGAAGGATATGTGGTACAGAATATATGCAATCTGTCCTGGCTCTTAGAGTTACAGAAGGATGCAGTCAGTCCCTCAGTCTTCTCTAAACCCTGCGGCTTAGAACGGATCACACACAGCCGGACTGACCACAGGCTACAGTGTGGCTCTCAGACCAACACAAACCTGCCAGAAACTACTGAAGCTCACCTGCCCTTTCATCCATCCAACCATATTATTCTTCATGAAGGGAACTAGGGTGTGCTGGAACTGGAGTAAGCTTCTAAAAATGTAAGGATTAAAGCGTCCGCATTAATATTTTTAGATGTTCCAATGACCTTTGAATCCACAGATCAAGCAACCAGGCATCCAGACTGAATTTATGAAGGAATAGGCCTCACTCGGGAGCTCAGCGAATGACAGTGTGGTACATTAAAGCCGCCAACTTTCTACAGGGTCAACTGCTCAGAGATTCGAATTTGCCAATGCCATACATCACCATATGCACAGATGTAAAGCATACCACCATTGAACTCTCCGTGGATATGGTTTCTGGAGTGAAATAACTCCGCCGAATGAGCTGTGGAGTTTGTAAAAGGGGGATTATGGAGTGGGGTTGTTTTTTAAGAGCTGGGCTTGGCCCTGTAGTTCAGTTAGCAGCGATCAAAGGGCTTGAGCAGCTCCAGTGAAATTGCATCTCGTGGAGAGTTTGTAACACTAAGCAGAACGACCAACCCTTATTCCAACAAGAAGGTTCAAGTGATAATTGTTAAAATTACTGAATGAATAAATAAATAAATGAAAACCACATCTCAATAGTTCATGACCCTCAGGTGGAACTGGGTATATTTATGGGTCTACATTCTTTCTGGTATATTTACGGCCAAGATTCAAGATTCGTGTCAATTTAAGTATGTTAAGTATATTAATTTTCCCTTGTCAATGTTAAATTATGTATTTCCTGTGGGAACCTTGTGGCGCTATAACTGAGTATAAACTTTAGATGTATTCATGGACTTGGACTGTAAGTTCAGTTAGTAAATTCAGACATTCAGGACCGGTCCAGACATATGTATGGCTTTGTTTTCGAATTGCGATGGTTTCCGTGCAAGTATAGTTTAAAGAAACATCAAACATACGTTAATATAAGATTGATGGAGTTTTAAGGCGAACAAATACAATCTCAAGGGGGAGTTTGTTAAAATATGAGAGGCCTTAGAAAAAGTTCTCTAAACTAGAAAACTAAAAATAAAGGACTACCTTTCGATTTTGGAAACTCACTCCAATTTACTTTTTTTGTAGGTCTTAGTCGTTTACATAAACATTCCAAATTTCAAACATGCAGCAAAACCGTAGAAAATTGGATATTCTATGTTGCCAACTAGGTGGCGCTATAAATGACAGTGTAGGATGCTATATAGATTTGTTCAGACATAGACTCCTAACACGCATGGCAAATTTGAGTCCAATTGGGCATTGCATGGCTGAATTAGTAGCAACTAGGGGTGTTCACGGTTCACGGTATGTATTGAACCGTTTCGGTACGGCCTGTTCGGTTCGGGACACTTGCGTACCGTTTCGGTATTCGGTATTTATAAATGTATTATCAGCGCGATATTAAGCGCAGCGCAACAATGTTCCTAGGCGAGTTTCCGCACGGACGCTATTGACTGACGAGCACGAGCGCGAGAATCATATCAAAAGCGAAAGAGAAGCCAGAGCTTGAAGACCCTCTCACCTCACTACGGTCTCGTGTTTGAGAACACTTTCGCTTCTCTGTTAAAATACATAACGGGGATAGACGAGTGGATAAATTTAAAGTTGTATGCCGACATTGTTCCACGGAGATCGGGCAGGCAACACATCTAACATTTTCTACTGCTGGAGATATTATAACCAGATATATGCTCTCTTCAGAAAATGTGGATAGGTAATCTATCCTAACTAGTTGCAGTATTTCATTTTTTTATTTAAAAAAAATGTGTTTTTCTTAATAAAGAGTGCAATTTATTTAAAATATCACCCAAATGTGTCACTTTTATTTATTTTATGCAAGAATTCTACTGTGTATTAGCAGCTTTTCAAAATAAAGATTATGTAAGTTCTTATTGTTTTGTACCGAACCGAATGAACCGAACCGAATTCTCCAAGACACTGTACCGAACCGAATACGATTTTAGCGTACCGTTACACCCCTAGTAGCAACTTCCTGTTCATGTCAAAATTTCAACTTTTGATGTCCGCCGTGTGCACATAGTTTAACAAAGTCAAAAAAGCTTCGCAATTTATCATCCCATGAAGTTTGGAGATGAACAGATAAACCTCTAGGAGGAGTTTGTTAAAATACGACTCAAACAGTACTGAAAGTCATTTTTAAAATAGCCGACCTGTCAATTTTGGAAATTTGATACATATTAATTATATTTAAGTCTTGGTACCCTGCACGTGTGCTGAATGTCATTCGCATAAGAAAACCTGAGAGCGCAATATAAGCTCACATGTTAGATGGTGCTATAGAGCCATTTTGCCACACCTACTTCTCAAATAACAATCAGACGTAATGTTTCACCAGTTCTGACTTGTGAAATTTGGTAACTTTCGAGTACGTTTAATCTCTGAATATGTGCCAAAAGCAGTGAAACAATAATGTTCTGAGCAATTACAATAGGGTTCTACACACCTTCAGTGCTCGATCCCTAATAAAAAAGTAATGGGAAAGCAGGTCGGGTGATACTAAGTAATTGATGTAGTGGGGGTACCCCAATGACTTTATTGTGGGGGTGGTGTTAGGAGGCGGGGGGTGGAATACTTTGGATATAACTCCAACATTCAATAGAATAAAAAGTATGTCAAATGAAATTGGGATGATAAATACCAATGTTCCAAATCATTTCAATTTCATTTTATTTTTTATTCTGTATTAACAGAACAAAGTCCATCAGACGTTCTTATAATCTAAAATATTAATATAATATTTCATCCACCTTCTTTCATTATGACCTGAAGAAAAGTAAAGTATTAGAATACTTTTATTGTTGAACTCAAATCAACGTTATTAATAAAGCAACTTAAACACAATGCGCTGTACAAGAAGACAAGCTTAAAAGAATATTAAAACAAGAAAAAGCAAATTAAGCTGAAATTATAGCTGAAACGCCATTTTTCTTTCAAAACCATAACAAAACAAACGTTAACTCTGAGCTACGGAACATATGTGAAGTCCATCCCTTGTAAACCTCGTAAATTTTTATCACCAGCAGCTCTAGTCTGTGAAAGGAGCACAGTGAGCACTTTCTGTTGTTTTAAATGAGCTCTTAGCGCTGGATGGTGAGCGCTTGGTTGCACCGCGCAGGGTTTTACAGTTTGTATGCCTGGGGAGGAGCCCAGCACCGGCGAGCACACAGGCTTCTGTCAGCAGGCCACCGAGCTGCTGCCCCAGGGCACCGTGGAGGCCAGCTGGCCACCGAGGGCACAAGAAAGACGGAAACCTGGGTGGAGAGGGTCCCTGCTGCCCCCTAGCGTGATTGTGGGAGCCGGTGTGATGGTGAGTTTAAGATCACTGGCTGATAAAACTACATTTAGTTTTTAGAGGCAATCGAGTCAGATGCTGAGCAATAAACGACAGGAAAAATACTCTTTTACATGCTACTAACACAAAAATGACAAACTAGATCCGATTATTCCTCTACGAATCACCAAACACTGGAAGAAATTGATGATTTTAAATGCATAAGTTTTATTTTCGTCTGTGTAAGTGATTGAAACTGAGTTTATTTCTTTTTCTTCCGACTCCACAGATTCAATTTTCTCAAATTAGAAAGAAACAATTTGTTTTGATCCTCACATGCAACAATTTAAAATCTTTCTGCACATCTCCCCCCCTCAGCTATTTGAGTTAATTGTCAACACAGTTAATGGTTGCTTT
The DNA here is from genome assembly GCA_007224835.1 of Danionella cerebrum. Lineage (NCBI taxonomy): Eukaryota > Metazoa > Chordata > Actinopteri > Cypriniformes > Danionidae > Danionella > Danionella cerebrum. The sequence continues at coordinate 27,007 of SRMA01026898.1, forward strand.
TTCTTTAAAAAAAAATGCACAGTAAAAAAAAAAAATCATTATATTTTATAAAATAAACCATTATACTTTTGTTCATATAACTTAACTTTTAAAGCCCCACTTTAAAATGGAACGTTTTCTGAACTAAAGAAAGCTAAGATGGTCTTTTCCTCGAAAATCTGTTCAGCGATTTCAGGCGGCCACCATTCAAGAGAGGCTCTAGTGGGAAGAAACGCTAAGTACAGGAAAAAAAATAAAACATGGTGTTAATAAGAAACTTAAACCACTATTTATATTGAAAAGAAATGTTGAACCCACGATCTGTTTATTTCAAGGCTATATCTCTCGTAATGGGGGGGACCTGGAGATACGAATGCTTCGAGTTACGAAATTTTTGAGATTGGAAAGGTCTCGCGGGAAATATTTTACTTTTACATTATGTAGTTTTCTCTAGTTTTCCATTTTTTGGGAGCCATTGCACGGATTTAGGCGTTTTACATGTAAAACTTGCTTCGAGATATGAAATGTTCGAGAAACGAAAGCCACCCTGGAAAGCATTTTTTCCTATCTCGGGGTACCACTGTATAGATATAATGGTATATACAGTGCTCCGCATAAACAATTACACCCCCTATAAAAAGTATGAATTTAATTTCCAAACTTTTGAGGTTTTAAAGAAATTAAGGTTAATCATCTAACTTAGATGACAAAATCTTAAGTTTTACTCAAATTGGTTGAAGCAAAAATGAACAGACCCTACAACAAAAACTACTACGTCTAGTTTTTTGTAAGAGCACAGTGATTTTTAAGGACCGCACCAAGTCGTCTAGGTATGAAATGAACAAGTTGGCGACAGATTGCAGCATCTATCTTTTTCTATCGTTCAAGAATAACCTCTTTTATAGCTGGATGGTGGATGGAGAGCGATACTCAACTTGTCGGTTCAGGTGTTCAATTGGGTTCTGATCAGGAGACACACTTCAATCACTTCCACCTGCTCCTTCTTCAGAAATGCAGCAGTAGATGTGTGTTTTTGGAACGTTGTTGTGTTGGAAAAAGTGCACGGAGTGATGGCAGCATCTTATCCTTCAGTATACTGCAGAACATTGTTGAGTTTATGATCAATAATGAAAAGCTCCCCAAGATCAGCAGCACTCATGCAGCCCCTCATAATGAAACTGCCACCACCATGTTTCACCATGTTCTTTGTCGCCATACAGTTTTCAAACCATTAGATCCAGAAACATTGATCTTAGTCTCATCTCTCCAGAGAATAGAATCTGAGTTGTCTTCATCTTTTTCAAATTCAAGCTTTTTTATGCATGGGCCTTTGGAGAGGCGTGGACGATGCGTGGGCCCTTGCATGCCATTCCTTTGTAGTGAGCACAGGAAATGCTCACTCCAGTTTGGCTTTCTACTGCTTTAGCTAACTGCAGGGACTTTCTTCAACCCTTTTCATCAGAAGATGCTCCTGTCAAGATGTTAACTTCCGTGGATGACCTGGACGTCTCTGCGAGATAGTTGCACTTCCATCTATCTTAAATTTCTGGATCATGTTTGCTGCAGTATTTCGACTGATACGTAAAGCTTTGCTGATCTTCTTGTAGCCCTCACCTTTTTTTTGTTGAGAATTGATTTCCTTTCTCAGATTTGGTGACATTTTTCTTCCATGGGGAGCCAGTGCTGACAGCATGAAGTGGGAGGGGCTTTTCTTTATTAATAGCCTCTTTAATGAATCATTAGACTCATCTGTGGTTGAATGTCTGTTAATTAGGATCTTGAAGTCCTAAGTGTGGCTTTTCCCCTAAGACTATAATTGGAGTTAACAAAATTTTGCAACATTGGTCAGGAAAACACTTTTTTTTATGTGTGTGTGTGTGTGTGTGTGTAAATTAACAAATGTTTTTGCAATCAATGGAGTACTTTGTAGTATAGTATCTCATGGAAAATGTTGTTTCTGAAAAGAAAACTAAAGGTTTTCTGACAATTAAAGAGGGATGTACTCTTTTATTACAATATGGGTCTGAATGCAACGCATTCCTGCAGCGTCGATGTAAGATCTTTCATTCCTGAAACAGCGGCAACATTTGAAAAGTCCAAATCATTTCTTCAACAAAAACCCTGACCCAGATAAATCAGCGATCAATAGTCCATCACTAAATAAACAGCGGCATGCATAGCATCCTCACCATCTCCTCAGCTCGTTGCCAACTTAATTTGCAAGTGAAAAGTTTCCTGATCTTTCTTGCTTAGGGGAAAAGCAGCGTGTCTTCTTTTCTTCAATGCATATTAGAGAATGATGGGGTGTGTATCGAGGGTGGGTGGCAGCGAACCAGATGAAGCAGCCCTCGCCCGGGGCCCAGCCGTCTCCCCGGCAGCAGCGCGGCTGTTCTCGGCCCACATTTGTTCCATCGCCGCATCTCCTCCAGCCTTTCAGCAGCGCTCCAGCTAACGCTACACATGGCTCTCCATCCACGGCACGCTCCCCTCTGTGCATCATCCACACGCCACAACCATCTTGCATTATGCCGCCATATGGCCGACAGAAGCCTGTAGATTTAGGCTCACATCTGCGTGTACACTACAGCACTCCTTTAAGGAACAGGAGTGTGCTGCTTATGTGTGTGTGTGTGTGTGTGTGTGTTGCTGATGGAGAGTGATAATTGCTAAAGATGCTCAATGGCAGATGTGTGTTTGTGGAGCTGAGCGGAGACCGGAGAATGTTTGAGGGACTTGTGTGAGTGGGGACTTGGAGCAGGTGACATTTTGGACAAATAATTACTTATCAAGCTGTGTTTGGCTTCTGCATGGCCCAAAATGATCCTCTACTAAGTACCATACAAGAGCTGGATATTGTACTGTAACTAGTTTTGTCACCTGCAAACATCAGGGACATCCTTCACTAGTTCTAAGGGTCTAGAACGCGTCACATGACATTTCCCACAGCAATTACCCAGCACCAAGGTATACAGGCTGAGCCACAGAACAGCACACTAGGGTCATAAAAGTAACAAACACAACTTGAAATCATTTTAACGCAGAGCTAAATGTATTTTGAACTGAGAAAACTACGTCGTTTTTTATTTGAAATAGAAAAATTAAATGTCTAAGTCCAGTACGAAACGCGAAGAGAGCAAACAATGAAAATAAACATTTGGTGCCTTTGCCAGCATCAATTCTTACAAGAACATTTATGATATATGCTAATGTAATTTGATATTGAGAAAACCTATGTGACATTCATCAAATACATATGGGTATCTTAGTGGGGGGCGTCACGCTTTATGTCCGCAAGTATCTCTATTATACATTACTCCTAGTCAAATAAGCAATGAATGTTTGGACAAGAAAAACACATTATAGTTATATCAAATATATTAAGAATTACACAATGCCTGCATCACCCTGTGTGACATCAACTTTGTGCAATATACTGACTTTATTTTCGTTTCACATCGGACAATAACCTTATAGGTGGAAAAACTATGATTGTAAACTTATACATATCTAGCTCTTAAACAGAACTGCCACCTCATCTACCTCCCCCTCTTTTTGCACTATTACTGTATATATTCTATTTGTACTTGACACTTTAGAGAAGGGGTCACCAACCTTTTTGAAACCGAGAGCTACTTCCTGGGTACTGATTAATGCAAAGGGCTACTACTTTGATACCCTCTTCTGAATTTATTAATAATTATGGATATTCATCTCTGCAAAGACACTGATCACACTGAATATGAATTAAATTAATTAACAAGGTAGTAAACAATAAATATTTATATGCAACACTTTATATTTATGATTTGTCTTAGTGCAAGTGTTATTTAAATTGAAAAAAAAATATATATATACAAGTTACAAAACACTTCAAAATGTTCACTTCTACAAGAGTCCAAGGAAATCACAATGTACAAATAATAAATCATATAAATACAAAAAGTGAGCCAAGATCTTTTTTTTTTCATTGTTAACATTGTAACATACACAATTTTTGTACTGTATTTGTATTCTAAATATGAACTGGAAACCAAACTAAACCAGCATCTGTTTCTTTCAGTTATTGGGAAGCCTGAACTCATTGTATTCTGAATGAGTTTTGAGATGGTGTCGTGAAATGTCTCTCCGCGGTGTGCCGCGTGGCCACCACCGCCACAGTCGTCGCGCAAATGAGACAAACACATGCTCCCTCCACAGAAGTACAAAAAAAAACCCTTTACGTCGCATTCGTCGCGAATATTAAATGATCTTTTTATGAGTCAGTCATCTCATTTTCGCTGCGCTGCTTAATTGTTTCGTCGTAGCGCATCATACTGACCTTTCAACTCTCCCCGGTCGTAACATATATATATATATATACTTTTTTAAAATTTATAAATGATCACATCAAGCTTACGTGCAAGTGTCATTTAAACAAGAATAGCAATCATATTAAAATAGTTTGAGTTCCCTGGAAAGTGGCGCTATTTGAGCTATTTTTAGAACAGGTGGCGGGCAACTCATGTGGTCCTCGTGGGCGACAAGATGCCCGCAGGCACCGGGTTGGTGACCCCTGCTTTAGAGTATTTGTCTTTACTATGTGTTGCACTGAATAGCGAGATGCTCTTAATCTCATTGTACATGTTGTAATGCAAATTGTACATGTGTATAGTGACAATACAAGGCATTCTATTCTATTCTTCTAATACAGTTGCAGATATCAAAAAGTAATTATGACAAGGACTAAAAGAGGTTTAAACATTGAAAAGGCTTGCCATATGTGCATCGGCGGACGCAGGAAGAGCCTGTCAGCCAGAACGAACAATGTTGCTAAAAGTCGACATTAACAACTGCAAAAGTCACTTGATTTTGAAAAAAAAGTCCCTAGATGGTATGAAAAGTAGCAAAGTTGGCAACAGTGTATATACATATAGATCAAAGTCCTGATCGGGAGGTGACGTCCGATTTCGATCGAGTCTGAAACCATGTGATAGGGCTCTTATACAGCGAGAGGAGTGACCTCATTAGGTAAAGCTACATCATTGGCCACTACCGATAAAAGCTACAAAATTATTTTACAGTTTTGTTTTTCTATATTAATAGTATTAGTTGTCTATTTTGGATTTTTAGTGTTTTGTAAATATTTAACCCCAAAACAATTCATGAGTGACACCTGGTGGAAACTAAGAATACAAACAAAATGGCCACTGTGCTCGATGTGACAACACCTCCTCCTGCTCTATAGCAGTCTGAGAGGAAAGAATTTACAAATTATACACATTCCCCTTTTCAAAAGGAATCACTGAGACAAACATTTCATGATATTCTGTTCCTACACTGACGAAAAAGCTGAAAAATCGAAGAAGACTTATCGAGTTTAAACTTTTAATTATAGATTATAAAGTTATTTCTGGTTCTAAGTTCTCATGTGTGTCAATGATTAAGCAAAATGTTCTTGTTTTAAATAAGTTTTTATTTAATTTGTAAATTCTCTATAGGTTTAACTAGAGAAATCTGTCAAATTTTAGGCAGTTTTTTTTTTTTTGTTTTAAGATTATTTTAAAGACTAATTTCTTGTTTTAAGAGAGCATACTCTATTTTGGGTACTAAAATCAAACCCAATCTAACGGATGCGGTTTTCAATAAAATACTAGCAAATATTTTCAAATTTTAAGACCAAATTGTCACAGTTTGCCTAGTTTTAAGATCACTCGTGACTAGACACAAGTAGTTTCCGTGCGGTTTTACCTTCTAAACGGCTTGAAAACACTTATTTTTGCCTATTTGTAAACTCCAGCACCATTTGTTGTCAGCTAGATATTTTTACCAAGTCAAATTTGCTTACTTTGCTTGATCTAGGACTAGGTTTTAGTTTTTTTATTCTTCTTCCAAGAGAGTGTTTGTCCGTTGTTGACCAGCACCTGTATTTTTTTTTATCAATAAAACATACTTTCTAGCTCACTTATGTTGCAAAGCATTGATGCCGAGTTATGAAACACGAACAGGAGTTACTGTATGTAACCGATGCTCTCAATAAAGGCCATGCTATTACACACAAACTGTTGGCCAGCACTCAAGCCTTTCATGTATCACTGGACCTAATCTCCAGGCAGAAAATATGTGAAAACCAGAAGGAAATAAATAAATAATTTGCCGGAGCAAAACATTGTGTGCTGAAAACCCCTGTGTTGCTTGGCATTGGCTCGAACGGTAAAAATAAATCAAGCTGATTTTCCAAATGTTCCGTGCGTGCCACGCTGTTGCAGCTCTTCACAGCACAGATTGTGTGCCCGATCAAGAATATCTGAGGTGGGGCTCGGCTATTTGCATGTATGCCGGAGCCATTTGCACCAACTTATTAACACGTACACCTTAACCCACGGGTGGAGGGTGAAGTGCCCCACAGAGCAGAGACACCCCGGGCAAAGAAGACGCAGGAGGGACCAGACCTCTCAGGCTCTGACTCAGAAGTTTGGCTCTGGTACCTTCTGTCTTACATACCAGCAGCAGGAGAAATGTGTGTGTCAGCGACGCAATAAACAAAGCTTGGAGACATCGAGATTAATGCAGAAACTCTCACAAACTGATTTTTTTTTTATTTGGCCAGAACATTAAAGAGTTTTACTCAAAGCATAATGAAACGTTTCCACGCTTCTAAAGCTCAAGAAAGAAGGGAAAAGATCAAAACAATAAATCGATGTTGAAACTATGATTTCAGTGGCATTTAGACTCAGTTCTAAACAAAGTCAAAGGTTCGGAACATCTAGTCTTCTAGCGAGAAACATTCAAAGCCATTAACAACGTCAAATAAAGTGTAATCAGATGCTTAGAAGCAAAATAAACGTACATGTCAAGAGTGCTCCAAGCTAGAGCTGAAGAAACACAACTACAAGACATCAACTCTCAAGTGGAAACATTTCATAAAGGATAAAATACAGGATAAGTATAAACAGAGCAACACTAGAGTAAATCGGGGTACAGCTGCTGCCTTCCAACAAACTCAGACTAAAAAGCAAATAAAAAGATGAATGAATGAGTGAACAAGCATAAATGATTAAATTATCAATTTGGTTTTCACATTAAAGGAGTCACTAGCTGCTTTTTTCTTAATTCTATTCACCCAGAGTCGCTTAAACGAGTCGCTTTAAACAGTGTTCATTCAATCACTGCTCTGATTGGTCAACCATTCATGAATATTCATGAAGCGGACTCAAGTGGTGAAGCATGAAGATGTTGTTTTCAATCAAATGTAAAGCGGACACAGATATGTCTCAAGGAATACTCTCTGGTATTGTGTCGAGATCTGTCTCATCCCAGTTCACCCAACGCAACTGAACCCATCACGCTGACATCATAGCGAAGGCTGCGGCCCTTTGACGGATCGGCCATGTGGCCTTTAAGAAAATAAGGTGATGATGACATCATTTCCCCTCCATCATCACAGTCTTGATATTACGCTCTGCCCTGCTTACTATTGCATACCGACAAATAAATATTTGGAACTAGTATTTTGTTACTATTTTAAATATATATAACTTGATTTGTTTAAAAGGTGAAAACTAAAGGTGTTTCACAATAAAAATAGATTGATAATAGATTTAATTTGTCCCCAGTTTCCATTATCTATCAGTTTAAGTTACTTGTTTGTTTAAAACTTGAGCTTATAACTTAAACATTGGAGTAGCTTTTAGTTTTGTTTGATGGATGATTTATTTACAAAGCAGAAAAAGAATCAACTTGCCCCGATTTAAAAAGGAAAACTGAATTAAACAGATTAAACTAAGTAAACAAGAGTAGGAGTAAATTTTATGAAAATATTGAAAACTTAATTAAAGATATAAAAGGGAGTGTGATTACAACGGCAGCTGTTCCAGACGTATGAACAGATCCATTTTGCTGTCATTGGTCAACATTTCAGATGTTTCTTACAGAATGAACTGTAGAAAAACAATAGAATGTTGAATTAAATAGAATAAAACAGTACATTAAAGAGAAAACAGAAAACAAACAAAAACCAAAATACAAATTAAGGCTGCAGGCAGCGATCAAAGGGCACTCGCACCACCAGCACCATCGTCTCTCAGTGGCCATGTTTGTTGGAATAAGCCCTACGATGAATCCTCAGTTAGGATTCATAAATGACCTCCAGGTGGCGCTGTGAATGTTTGGTAAAATTGTTTTTACATTTTAAAACCAGTTTTACATTTTGTACCTGTTGCTATAATTGAGAATGAATGTTGTAGATGTGCTCAGACATAAGCGGTTTCCAAAGTTGATAAAATTGGGATTGATCAGACATTTTATGATCTATTTATTCTATTTATGGTGAACTGTCGAATTTCAACAACCGCCATACGTCCATAGTTTAATGAAGTCAAAAAGCTTCGCAATTTACCATCCCATATGCGTTAAGATAAGACTGATGGAGTTTGGAGGTGAACAAATACAATACATAGGAGGAGCTCTTTAAAGTAGGACACGAGACAAAGTGGTAATTTTTATGGTCAATTTTAGAGCCGTAATATTAGTTATATTTAAATCTTGGAACCTTACATATGTGTGCCGACTGTTAGCGCACCATAAACTGAACAGTCATAGATTACTTATAAGTGACACCTCATAACGTTTTTTTACATACGCCGTCATGGCGCCATCGGTTCACCCGAACAAGTTTTCTTTGAAAAGACTTAAAAATGACATCCAAACTAAATGGTTGCAGATATACAGATGCTTTGTGGTGTGATTGTCTTGATTTTATTAAGCAGTCTGTGAAATTTAACTAAGTCATAAAGTATAATAGTAAAAGTCCTTTATAATTATTATTTTTATTAGATATTATTGCACTGTAAGTTTTTTTTAATTAATTTTTTGTCTATTTTTATTTGATTTTATATTGCTGATCACTTTTTCAATACTATCATTAGCATTGTTGTGAGTAAGAATATTGTTGACCAGTATATGTATTAAAATAATTAATTAATACTGTATTGTAAAACTGTATTATCTGACATTTATAATTTAAAAAGTCTGGAAAATTGGCTGAAAAACAAGTGAGTTATGGTTATTTTATTCACTGGTAGAGCTCAACTTCCATTGACCAGTGTAGTATGTAGACGCCACTCGTCCTGTACTAAGATGGCGGCCGTTTCATGAGGTATCTATGTATAAGACATCTATAAAGGGATTAGTGTGCCGTCAATTTTTTTCAAACCCAAATTTTCACCAATTCTATGACTTTTTGAGCCTCAAAATTGCACCAAAAGCTGCAAACCTGAGCAATTATAATAGAGTTCTAAAAAGTTCTATATTGCCTTCAGTGTGAGCTATTAATCTGCATTTACAAAAGCTTGTTTTTGCCATTTTTTTTTAACAAACAGGACAGGACAATCTAAACGATCAATAGTTATTAGCCAGGTCTAGTAGAGTCGAATTTTAGAGCCGGGTTGAGTAGGGGTCTATATGCAAAAAAACAGAACCTTCAAATGAACTGTAAGCTTTAGAGATTGTCGCTAATCTCTCAATCTCACCCCTGTGCATCTGTGAGAAACATTGTGTAATTGCAAAGGTGAGGATCCGGTTTAACAGCTCCAGCTCAAGTGAGGAAAGCTCACTTACATGCCCACACTGCACAACAAGCACGACATGCTGAACACCATGCTCTTCGTGACGGGAGCAGTGAAACATATCTCAGTGTTTCCTCTGCTTTTCGGAGGTGGATGTTGACTATATGAAAAGTTGTGGAGGAAACAGAAGGATGTTGTGCTCCCAGAAGGAGCTCAGTTCAGGCTCGCATACGCCCACACTCGCTCACACACTCGCCCACATGGTGGTTCAGACCGTGTACCAGACACCCCACAACCAAACACTCAGAGGCCACATGTGCCCTTGCCTGCCACTTCCACACATTTACAAACACTTTAAAGTGGTAGGAGTGCACTACTCATAGAGAGCAGACGTATAAAAATTGAAATGAATTTGATAAAGAACTCGTTTCCATCCACCTATTTTTATGCACATTTTGTGTTATCAAAGATACAAAATACATATACACTTTATGAATCCCAATGTTCTTTCGGAACAAGGGCGGGATGGGGCGGCGTTAATGGACCAATCAACAAACCGATTTCATTGCACAACATCTGAAATGTTTTCTTGGTCATTCTAAAATTCCTAAAGTCTGTTATCAAAGTTTTTTTGGGATTATCATCTCCCAGAACTCTTCAAACTCTTCAGTTAGCAAAGATAAGTCTTCCGCCTCCAAAACAAGGCCTTCTCCAAATGCAGCAACTTCTATTTTTCGTTCGATATTTGTGCCTGTTTATCAGGAAGTGACTATTTTATTCAATTGAAGTCACTGGATGTGCTTTATTTGCAAAAGCTTTATGGGATACTCCAGTTTGCGCTTAAATTTAATTCGCTTATTTGGATGGAAACATGGCTAGTGTGGAAGTGTGTACAAAAAGTCAATATCTGTTACAAACTATAACTTTCCCTCACATTGATTTCTATTTAAAAACATGCTTTTATTCAAAGTGACTAACAAAGTAATCTGTACGTCATTTAATTGTTTAATTATTGTTATTTTTTCTTCATTGATATAGTTTTTCAAATGAAGACTGGAAGATTAATCCACCAGCTGAAGACAGTGAATGAGAAACAAAAGCAAAACCAAATAATTAATTGCAATAAAAAATGTTACTAAAACATTTAGGTAAATTAAAAGACCTAAAACAGGAAGTGAGATTGCAAGGACCTCAGTCTACAGGGAATATTTGACAGATTCAACCGATCTGATCAAGAGAAAAAGATGAATCAGGCTGAATGAACTGTAATCTCAACACAGAAGTTATCCAATTAAAAGAAATGGTAAAACGTCTGACACTCTGAGTGCTTTTCACACTTAAAATCGTTAATCCTGGGTAAACCAACATGTTTCACACTACTTATACTAAACCTGGGGTTAATGGCTATTCCTGGGTGAACAGACGGTTAACACTGCACATTCCTAAACTCCGGGATAACGTTCTTAATTGCATATTTGCAGTGTCACGGTACCTGATCGGCAGGCAACACATCACTTTCAGTTACCAGTTTTAAAAAATGTTTCAGCATAGGTCATCAGCTGTTTGAGATGCAGACTAACGTCGTTGTTTAGAGTCGCATTCTCATCTCAGACAGTCTCTCCCAGAAGTCACCACTGGTGGTGAGTCTCTGCACCTTTCCTGTTTGTGACTTGATGTGATTTCTGATTGGCTGTCTGTTACCAAGCATTTAGCAGCGATATTCAAATACTGCTGTGTTTCACATCGAACAAACTTGTCACCACAATGCAGTGTTAGCGCCACAATTGTGGTTCTAACCCTGGTCTGAAGCAGGAATTCAGAAACTCGGGTAAAATGCGCTACGAACATACTTTCAAATTACGGGTGTAAAATGAGTCTTTACCCGTGTTTAGAGCATCGATAACCCGGGGTTAAGCCCTAATATTGAGTAAATGCTCTATTGCAGCGAGTAGTGTGTACAGTGAAGGGCTTGGCGAATTTTTCTGCTTTCCTGCAGCTTTCCTGTGGCTCAGTTGGTAGAGCATTGCGCTAA
>SRMA01026898.1:43354-58294 GCA_007224835.1 Danionella cerebrum
AAAATTCTTACACTTACTTTTGTGCAAACTTTAGCCATTTAGTTTCTTATGCTTTTTCACCACCAAAAAAAACTAAATTCTTACCCAAAAAAACAAAAAAAAAACACTTTTACTTTTGTGCAAACTTTAGCCATCTAGTTTCTTATGCTTTTTCACCACCAAAAAACCTAAATTCTTACCAAAAAAAACTTTTACTTTTGTAAAATTCTTACACTTTTACTTTTGTGCAAACTTTAGCCATCTAGTTTCTTATGCTTTTCACCACCCAAAAAAAACCTAAATTCTTACCAAAAAAAACTTTTACTTTTGTAAAATTCTTACACTTTTACTTTTGTCAAACTTTAGCCATCTAGTTTCTTATGCTTTTCACCACCCAAAAAAAAACTAAATTCTTACCAAAAAAAACTTTTACTTTTGTTAAATTCTTACACTTTTACTTTTGTCAAACTTTAGCCATCTAGTTTCTTATGCTTTTTCACCACCAAAAAAAACCTAAATTCTTACCAAAAAAAACTTTTACTTTTGTAAAATTCTTACACTTTTACTTTTGTCAAACTTTAGCCATCTAGTTTCTTATGCTTTTCACCACCCAAAAAAAACCTAAATTCTTACCAAAAAAAACTTTTACTTTTGTAAAATTCTTACACTTTTACTTTTGTGCAAACTTTAGCCATCTAGTTTCTTATGCTTTTTCACCACCAAAAAACCTAAATTCTTACCAAAAAAAACTTTTACTTTTGTAAAATTCTTACACTTTTACTTTTGTGCAAACTTTAGCCATCTAGTTTCTTATGCTTTTCACCACCCAAAAAAAACCTAAATTCTTACCAAAAAAAACTTTTACTTTTGTAAAATTCTTACACTTTTACTTTTGTCAAACTTTAGCCATCTAGTTTCTTATGCTTTTCACCACCCAAAAAAAACCTAAATTCTTACCAAAAAAAACTTTTACTTTTGTAAAATTCTTACACTTTTACTTTTGTCAAACTTTAGCCATCTAGTTTCTTATGCTTTTTCACCACCAAAAAAAACTAAATTCTTACCAAAAAAAACTTTTACTTTTGTAAAATTCTTACACTTTTACTTTCGGCCAAACTTTAGCCATCTAGCTTCTTATGCTTTTTCACCACCAAAAAACCCTAAAATCTTACAAAAAAAACCTTTTACTTTTGTAAAATTCTTACACTTTTACTTTTGTCAAACTTTAGCCATCTAGTTTCTTATGCTTTCACCACCCAAAAAAACCTAAATTCTTACCAAAAAAAACTTTTACTTTTGTAAAATTCTTACACTTTTACTTTTGTGCAAACTTTAGCCATCTAGTTTCTTATGCTTTTTCACCACCAAAAAAAACTAAATTCTTACCCAAAAAACAAAAAAAAAACACTTTTACTTTTGTAAAATTCTTACACTTTTACTTTTGTCAAACTTTAGCCATCTAGTTTCTTATGCTTTTCACCACCCAAAAAAAAACCTAAATTCTTACCAAAAAAAACTTTTACTTTTGTAAAATTCTTACACTTTTACTTTTGTGCAAACTTTAGCCATCTAGTTTCTTATGCTTTTTCACCACCAAAAAACCCTAAAATCTTACAAAAAAAACCTTTTACTTTAGTAAAATTCTTACACTTTTACTTTTGTGCAAACTTTAGCCATCTAGTTTCTTATGCTTTTTCACCACCAAAAAATCCTAAAATCTTACAAAAAAAAAACCTTTTACTTTAGTAAAATTCTTACACTTTTACTTTTTTGCAAACTTTAGCCATCTAGTTTCTTATGCTTTTTCACCACCAAAAAAAAAACTAAATTCTTACCAAAACCAAAAAAAAAAAAGCTTTAATTATGAAATTCTAGGATGAGTGACCCAGAGTGTACTAGATAATAGTATCAGGTTTAAAATGCTTCTAGTGTCCTGGTCACAAGTCCTAGTAATTATTATACACAGATGTACATAAAGCATATTTTTATAAAGACATCTTTCACATCTTTGAACAAACTATTATGACATATCTGTTCACTGCTCATGACTCACTAGGTTCAGCATATGTACGGCTGAACTAAACACAGTGCTAATCCTAACAGCAAGATCAGTTTTCATCTCTGAAATGCAGATTTCCTGACATCCTCATCTCAACAGTTTCATCTCATTGATGCTTTGTGAATTATGGATCTTCGCAAAGTTGGTCATTCAGCGCAGAGCCACTTACGGTGTGTTATCCAGAGCGTGGCATTCTTTATGTGCCATGCTGTTCTAGTCTGTGCCCCAGTAAGGGAGCTGTCACTGTACCCGGGCACACGCCAGCCTGTCCTCTGTTCAGGCTTTGCTCTCTGCCCATCACATGTGCCTCTCACCTCAGGCCTCTGGGGTAGTCAGCTGTTAAAACAGTGTAAAGCGCATTACTCACATCACAGCTTGCAATCTGCCATGGTCAGTCAGCCCAGCTTGGGAAGGTACAGGCCACTGCTGCTCCCGTCCCCCTCTCTGTCTAACCACTCTCTGAACTCAAGAACTCTAAAGGAGAACAACGCTTTGCATATTTGTATAATCCTGTATTTAGAGAATATTTTATGGGTTGTTACACATGAGAAATTGAGCAATGCTCAAGATTAAGGCGTTTATTTTACAGCAGTTTTACGAGAAGCTTTGCAGACTCCTATTTAATATGACAGTGGTACTGGCCTTTTCAGTTGTTTGTAGTAAATTCAATGAAAAGATATGTTTATATTATTGTAAAGATACGTTTTTGTAAAAGCTTTTTTTTTTTTATCAAAATCCAAAAATCAGACTCCCAAGGTTGCAGAAATAGCTAAATAAAACATGTCTCAACTCGTATGTATGGATACCCATTTCAGGTTTTCGGAAGAGCAAATGGATTAACAAACAAAAGCTTGTCACCTTTAACCACATATACTAAAGCTTTCAAACATTATCAATTTAAAAAGGTAAGATATCTTTTGACCACACAGTGGTGGCACAATTAAACATTTTCCATGATCTAGGCATAAAGACATGCCTATTTTTGTAAAGATATGTTAATGCATTTGGAAAAAGCATTTTTTTTTTGTTGTAAAATCCGAAATGGCAGAAGTAGTAATGTATGGCGACCTATATGTTGTTTAGACAGGCAAACCTTGCGATTACTGGGTCACTGGAACTCTGCAAGCTACCTAAGATCATAGCTTTAATCTTCTTCTTCTTCTCCTTCTGCTGTTCCCAGTTTAGGGGTCGCCACAGCAAATCATCTGTTTCCACCTAACTCTGTCCTCAGTATCCTCTACTCTTGCACCAACTAACTTCATGTCCTCTTTCAGCACATCCATATATCTCGTCTTTGGCCTTCCTCTTGACCTCTTGCCTGGCATCTCCATCTCCAACATCCTTCTACCAATATAACCACTATCCCTCCTCTGCACATGTCCAAACCATCTCAACCTGGCCTCTCTGAATTTGTCTCCAAAACAACCAACCTGAGCTGTCCCTCTGATGTGCTCGTTCCTAATCTTGTCCATCCTCGTCACTCCTAAACTGAACCTCAACATCCTTGTCTCTAATACTATACACCAAATTTTGTGTCAATACAATATTTACTCAGAAACCGTTTGACAAATCAAAATAACTCTTGATCAACAAGATCAGAGGATTGTCCATAAAAAAAAAATTGTGGAAATTCAATAAACGGTGTACCAGACACAATGGAGAAAAAGAATTGGACTGTTGCTCTGTCCTCCTTCTGATGAAAGCAAAATTAGTATTTCATTTAGAAATAGAACTCCCAGATCTTCTCAGTCTGGAAGAGGAATAGATGTAGAATTCTTGTTGCTGTGGAGGGATGATTTGAAAAATCTTTAAGCAGGTGTTGGTTCACTTAGTTTTCCACAGTCAGATATTGCCAAGTAAATGAGAGAAACTAGACTCATATAATATCCTCAAGCATATAACACCCGAGGAGTGCCGTAATGCAATGGTTCAAGCAAAGGAAGCTCAAGCCAGTATTAGTCAACAAAAGCCAACATTTTCAGAAATAAAGGCTGGAAATGGAATATAGACGGGACAGATGATCATAAAAGAAAGTGGTACCCACCTGCTGCTTTGAGCCAGTTCCTCCAGCTTCGCCCCGAGTGTGTGACACTCCTCCTTCAGTTTACCGATCAGGCTGTTCTGAGCACTCAGCAGAGCATCTGTTTCTGTCGCTGTGAACAGATCAAGTATTGACTCATTAATACAGCAAACACAGATGTGCTTAAATACATGCTTTATACAGACACCGAGGGGCACATTAAACATAGAAAGTTCCTCTCAGTCTCATACTTTCACATCGACTTAAAAAACTGAACTAGTTCACGTCACCATTTTACATTTAGCAATGTGTTTTTGTTCAAATGGAACCAAATAGATATAAAGTGGCAAGAATGTGTCCAAGTTTTCAATATTTATTAATGGTTGATTAACAGAGAAGTTACTGATTAAAAAATATCTTCTATTATATTCCAATATACTACTGAATCCAATATCAGCACATGGGTTCTGACACTGTCGCATGATTCAATATTGATGTTTGTTATAGTATTTTGAACCATTTCATTATAAAAAAAAATAAAAATTTATAGTGATGCTTGGATTTGTACCATTTTGTAAAAAAGGGCCATGGGGTTATCGCATTTTGGGGGAAAATTACTTATTTTAAAATAAATCTTTACATATTAAAATCTGGATATGAATTTTTTTTATGTTTGTATGACTGTGTTGCTTTATGAGTTTGGAACAAAACTTTGAGATTTTCCTCAAACCACTTTTGTGCTAAAGAAAACACACTTTTACTCAAATTTATCAAAATGGAGTTATAGCGTTTTGAAAAAAAAAAAAGTCATATATTCTATATACTTTATGGAATTTTCTAAACATGATTAGAAAATCTCACAGTACTCCTCACAGGTGTATAGTTTGAACCCAAAAGAGATTCCCCGGAGAAAATTAAAATTTAGTAGCTCTATGTAAAACTGTGGATAATACAAGCCCTATTTGGACGGGACAAGTTTCCCTGAGGCTCGTTAGAGAAAAGATGGTTCTCAGACGTACTTTGCATTTTTACTTCGGCCCGAATCTGCAATGACCTCAGCAAAATTCCAGACCAAAAGATCTACAGGTTTTTCAGCAAACTTGATGCTGGTCTGAGAAATTTAATGCCGTCAGTTTAATGTGTTAGACGTGTTTCTTGTGTGTTTTGGACAAGGTAAACTTGCCGTAGAATCTTTGGTGTGGTCCAGTTTTCGGTATTTTTTAACCTACAGCAATGGATGACAATGAAACTCTTCAACGATTTAAAAAGATAACAAGAGCTGAATTGAAAAAACTGTCAGACTGGCTGCATTAATATCAGTTTAACATTATTTTAATTTCAGCACTCATTTCATTATACGTTAAATATATACGTATTCAAGTGACTGTCTAATAAAATATTGCAGTCCATGCATCTGATCATGTGAACACCAATAAAGAGATTGGTGCCAAACTCTGAAAAATCACATATTTGTTAGTCCCATCCGAATAGGGCTAAAAACGTGCAAAGGGAACTTAGAGAGAATGGACTGCAAAGTTCATGTAGCTTATCGAATTCATTACAAAGAGAATCTGTTAAAAGTTGACCAAAAGGAGCCTACTGGGTCAATGGGCTTTGAAAAAAAGCTGTGTATGTTACAGCGCCACAAACAAACAGGGATAAAAGAAACAAACTGGACTCCAACCAAACGAGGAAGAGTTAAAAGAACGGTATCATCTAGAGGCGATTCTCTCTGAACTACAAGAGAGAGAGAGGCGCAGGACAAAAATAATTAGCTATCGAGAGTAGCCATTATATGCTCAGAGAAAGAAGTGGTCTGCCATATTAAAGGACTAATTCCATGAGCCCAGAGAGCTTCCTGCTGAGCCTCTGATGCCATTTCTCTTTAGACAACATGTGTGCCGTGCAGCCGCGCCAGGAACGAGCTCTTTGTTTTCACGGAGCTTTGTTCTAGCAATCAGCATGCCTCAAGTTTTTGGAAACGCAGGTAAATAAACTAAACTCGCCCATCCAGATGGTGCAACAGATGTGAGAGGAGCAATCTGAAATCAGCAGACAGTGGGCAGTGCTGCCCGCCTCCCTACGCCATTTTAAACGCTAACTAATACATAGCCGCGAAACTCTGGAGTGCTGAGCATCTGCTCTCTTCAGCCAGCCAAAGGTTACAGGTGTTCCTGATGCCGTCCCACACAGTGCGGCTCATGCCTGGAGAGTGCGGGGGTGAGGCGGTGCTTTTGGCAAAAGGTAGCACACTGACGAACACCTACCACTCTTCTCGTGCTGAGCCTCCATTTGCTGGAGTGCGAGTGTCAGCTCGTGTTCACGCCGCTGTGCCTGGAAGGTCAGAGTAGCCATGTCCTCACTGCAGCAGCGCTCCGCCGCCTCCTTCTCCTGCCTGCAGAGACAGAAAGCATGGAGAGAGAGGGGGGGGGGGGTGAGAGAGAGATACAGGTGCAGTTTAGAGGCCCTCTTCAGCATCATACCATAGAACAGGAAATGATTGATTAATGAAGACCAATGATAAACTTTGGTGAAACAAAATACTTGTATGATTTTGAAAGATGTAAGAGATTACATATGGAAGAATTATCTAGTTTAGACTTTAAGGGTATAGACTTTTAAAACATATTTTAAGGAAATATTATTTATTTTTTTAAGAAGACAAAAATGATTCTGATCATTAATTCACTTGAATGAAGAAACTTAAAGCCACTAAAGTTAAAACAAGAAATTTTGCTTCAAAAATATCACAGACGTCTTATTTTAAGAAATAAAAAACAATACTTAAATATAGTTAAAAACTTCTTTGCATCAATATTCGATTTTCTTTCTCAATTGTCAGTTGTTGTTTTTTTTGCTTGATCAATGTTGCTCTGCTTGAAGATGCTGTTTGCAATTCAACAGATGGAATCCGCACCCCATAGGGAAACAGGAAAGAAGACAACTTCAGAGAAGAAATCAAAGAACACATAGAAAAATCACAATGTCAAGAGGTTCATACTTTTGGTGGATGATAAAATTGTCAAGAAAAGTGATTTTTGGCACGCTATTTCTTTCGAAGACGGCATGAAAATTTGGGATGACATGACTCGTTCAGTCAGATGTGTGTTGTCCCATTGGCCCCCATGGTGGGTTGACGCTTGAAACTTCAGACTGAACAAAAGTCTGATTTATATGATATGTATTACAGAAAGTTAGTATTATTTAAAGGGGCCATATTATTACATTTTAAAAGCTTTTATAATAAAAAATTTGAGCTCTCTACACGTGCATTGCACTGTTAGTAACTTTCTAAATGTTATATTAATCGCAAAAAACGTCTTTGAATCACCTCATATTTTTTGCCTCTGCAAAACACACCATTTACCCTCGTTCCTTTGTTCCTTTGTTTCGCCACACCCCTTTTGGGACTTGTTGTCCGGTGTTCATGGTTAATGTCGTGTGTATTGGCCACCATTCAAAAGTCAAATAGAACGACAAATGGAGTTCAAATGAGATCTAAGAGTTTTCTGTGCGTCACTCGGCTGCAAAGCGACATAAATAAAGTGCATTGAAGAGTTTTGTGCAAGTCTCATCACTTATCCACCATTAACATGTAGAAATAACAAAACGCTTCACGCAGTTCAGTGTCTGTGTATGCTAACGCGCTCTTGTGCTGGTTGCATGAGATAAAGTTAATAACTTCTGGACAAGAAGGTTTCAGCTCACATAAAAGGAATACAGCATTGCGCAAATGCATGAAAGTTTCTGAATAAATCTTGAGGCATGTTTTTGATGTGGGAATGAGACTAAAAGGCCCCTAATATGGCCCCTAACAATTTTAGGCAAAAAAACACAATAGGCACAAAAACTGATATTGGTAAATCTTCATTATCGCAATAGTTATTGTCATCTACTGTAAATGTCTACTGTACTTACTGTAAAAAGGCCTATACACACCAACTTTTCGATCCAAAGTTTAATGCAACAACGCACCTCAATGGACGATAAAACCATAAAAACTGTGAGCGCCAACGGAAGTTCACAATCTGACTGAATGAGTGGCGTCAATGAAAATGAGTTTCACTCAGAAAATCTTGGATGTGGAGCGGTTAATACAGTTGGTGGCTGATCACAGATTCTGGAGAAAAGAGGACACGCTATTGACTTGGATTTGGTAGTTGATGGTAAGATACCATCTTCAGACAGGGAGTGCCATTCCATCCATGGAAGACCACCCTGCTGAGAAGCCATTGGAAGATTTGTGCGAATCTCAATTGGGATCTGTATTTAGAGGCCTTGAACCATATTTTACATCTAATTTGAAAGAAGTGAGCAGAGAGAATGTTTCTGAAATAGGAAATTGTCATTGATCAGCCCTACATAAATACCCTAGATACTGTGAAACAAAACAAACTATGCTAAACAGCAAAGCATGAAATTATATCAGTTTTAATTAAATATGAACACACAAAAATCTGTAGACAGTGCAGGCCAAAGGAAGTAAGATTAAAAGGAAAAAAATGCAGCAAACTCAAGTCAAAGTGTTAATTAAAGTGAAGCCTAAAACTTTTCTCGCACACTGGGTTTGGAACGTAGCTGGAGAAGTGACCGTCTCTGCAGGCCTGCTGTCGTCTGGAGTGTGAAGGCGCTCCGCCTGCGAGAGAGAGTGAGTGCTCGGCCCCCGCTGTGCTTGAACAGCGGCCTAAAACACCATCCACACCAGCGCTCAGCAGGGGCT
Source organism: Danionella cerebrum (assembly GCA_007224835.1). Classification (NCBI taxonomy): domain Eukaryota; kingdom Metazoa; phylum Chordata; class Actinopteri; order Cypriniformes; family Danionidae; genus Danionella; species Danionella cerebrum. The sequence continues at coordinate 52,133 of SRMA01026898.1, forward strand.
CACAAAGGCCTCACAGCCAGCCATTTGTTACTGTGGCTTTCCAGGGGGCCCAGCCACTCACTGGGGTGCGGGGGTGTGGATGGAGGTGGGGTGGTTCAAAACGGGTGTTTGTCGACCAATTAGCATGAGGGAGACCGCCAGAAAGTTACAGAGAGTACTTTAGGGGGAAAAGTTGGCTGTGTGAGTGGCCTTTGTGCAGGAGAACTATGGACGTGAACAAGATTGAAACTTGCGCCTGGAAGCAATTTATTTGTGAAGATTTCAAGATACGTGTGACTAACAGAGATAGATAACAATTATGGAACTTTTTTGGGGAGTAAATGCTCTTAGGGAACTCAATTGTTCTCCGGATCTGGTGATGCCACTTTGTGTAACCCCAGGTAAAGTCAAGTTCTAATTAAAAACAATCCAAACTCTTGAATCATTTGACATTTTTATCTTTTCCATCAGATTTTGGTAACGCCCGAATTCTCCTGTTGTGAGGTAGCTCTACTCGCCACAGTTCACCTTTGTGTTTCCACCCACTTCCAGTGAGGGATTTGATTGGGCTTGTTTTAGACATTTTACTGAAGACTCAAGACATATCATTTCGCTAAGTCATTCTACTTCTACTTGGAGACGGCAAAATCTGTTCTTGCTGGACAAGGTCTTCTGATCAGAAAAAATAAGGTCTGCACCTCCTTGTTTGTCCCTGGTAAAGCCTTTTTTCCCTTTTAAAGCTGAACTAATCAGTCCCTCCAAAAAACGATCTTGCCAATTCACGCAAATTCAGCGAATCCCCGTCATTTTTTTGCGGCCTTGCAATTTCATCCAATCACAGCGAATTTACCGCAAATTCGACCAATATGTCCGGACCAATGGTCCGTCACTGTATTATTTTCACACAAGACTTCCTTATCAGAGAAAGCAGGCATGAGCGCAAATACATCACACTTACCTACAAATATCACTGCGAAAGACCGTGCAAAGCAATTCCCTAATGTTCTCCATGAAAGTGGAGGGAAACTCTTTTGCTCTGTGTGGAACATTGTCGTGGAACACAAAAAAAAAAACACGCTTGACTGACACTTCTCTACAGCAAAAAGCAAGAGCCTGACAAGGCAGGTGACTATCACCGAAGCCATTGCTCGCAAATCCATCGCAAGCAGTGAAAGGAACAAAGTAAACAACACAACTTCATAACGTTTGTAAAACTAGGTCTGTGGTGGTTTGCTTTTGTCAGTTGTCCGGCAGTACTTGCGCAAGCAAAGGTGGGCAAAGGCTAAAGTGCTAGCGAGTTTGAAAGGGGCAGTTCATGCTTTCACACGGTAGTTTCATCAATCATTTATTCCAGTGTTTCTCCTATATAAACATAGCCGTGGCGCCGCAGGAACAAAATGCTAAAACTCTAAATATTTTTAGGGGGACAACATGATTTTTTTTTCTTAATTGAACCTGTGCTGCAGCCTCCTGAGGAAGCAGCGGTTGTCTGCTGTCAGATCTGATTGTGATCAGAGTGTGCAGAAAGCTGCGAGGGTATAAGATAATAGAGATAATAAATAGGAGATAAAAAAAGGAAAGAACACTTAAAAATTCATAACATGTTTGTGAGATCATAAGGTAATGCAATGCTGTTGAGAAAAATCTGTCTTAAAAAAAAAAATCACAACTTTTCAAAAAGCTGCAGCAAATTCTGGCATTTTAGGCCACAACAATCACAAAAAAAAATTCTTGCGAAATCCTGGAGGGACTGACTAATGGTAGAATTGTTTGTTGTGAAGCTATGTGACATTAACATTGAACAAGGGTACAGGTACATCACAATCTGACCACATCATCCCTGCCCTCAACAAGTTAAACTGGCTTCCAGTCACGATTTTAAATTATTCTTACCAACAAAGCTCTGCACGAATCTGTACCTCGTGATCTCCTCAACATCTATTCCTGTCCAAGCTCAGCACTTAGCGGTCCCATACGGACAGTGGTTGTTCTACACTGAATTAAGGCTTCTAAACACCGGTCATAACGGAGACCCGCATGAATCTGCGGCTGGCTTCTATTCGTCTGTGTTGAGGAAAATCTTTTTATATATACACTCCCTGCCAGAAGACGGCGTTTGCGGTACAACAGATGCTCACTACTCCAAATGGGGAAACAGGAAAAAGAAGAGCAGGAAGAGGACAAAGAACACCGAAATCAAAGAATAGAGATAAAATCATGGATGACGAGCGGTTTATTCTTGGTGGCTGATCACAGGAAGTTGTTATGATAAAAAAGTGATATTGTGAGCACTATGTGAGTGCCACCAAGTGGCTCTTTTACATCGTGCTTGTGTCAACAAAAGGGACAGCTTTCATTGGTTGTTCTCCTTGCAAATACGGATCAGACATTGTACTTCGAAACTCTTTTTTCGTTGGCACCACTCGTTCTGTCAGATGTGTGAGCTTGCGTTGGGGCCTATAGTTTTAGATTGAGTTGTGTCATTCTAAACGAAACCAACTAATGTTAATGTCACAAGGTACAGTGGGTGTTAAAGCAGAAATTAAAATGATGATTTCATTATTTTCCGCCCCCTGCACTGCTCCCTCATCCATCCCCTTAATTCTCCCGCAGGATTACTGCAAGACCCGTGGGACAAAATTTGATGAGTGCGGGCGGAACAATTCTCATGTATGTTCAGGGAGCAGGAGAATCCAACTATTGCAAAATTTAAATATCTAATTATTTTACAAAAACTCCACAAAATGAACGACAATAACTACATTTAAATAGAAACAATTTACCGGTGCAAGGTCAAAGTGAATTCTTGTGCTCACACTGAGGCAACATGACGCAGAAGTAAGCGACGCTTAACACTACTGACATTAGTTCATTATTAAAAAAAGGAACATATAAAACATTATTTTTAGGTTTTATTTCCATTTCTTTTTATTTCTATGCAAAGGGAAATAAGTGAAAAAAACTTTTTTTTTTCTCTCCAGGTGCTGAGCCTGCGTCCCCTTCTAAATTTGTGCTCCGGGCCCGTGCTTAAAACCGTTACTCCATACAGACTTAAAGCTGCAGACAAAATTGAACATTTTGTTTCAAGATCTAGCGGAATCCCATAATAATAATCGCTACTGTAATCAGTATAGATTTCAAGCAGACTCGAGAATGCATTGGCCAATGGAATGAAAGTTAAGATACCCCACGTGACTTCTCTTAGCCAATCAATTCTGGTAACAGGAGGTACATTTTGTGGCTCTGAAGAAATGACAGATGAGGGTTGTAAAGGAATTAATAGACAAAAAATAGCGATAACAGCATGTAGTTATGAAAACTAAATAGCGAGATAATAAGGAGAAAGGGAGAAAAAAACTGAAGACAGACGATAAAGGCAAAGTTCTCAATTGATCAGATGCAGAGGAAGCCGACTTTAGCCCCAAATAAAGCGAGAAGTGTGAACCTCACGTCCCCCAAATTTGTAGGGTGACGCCACCGTTGCTGTGGTTACTTGTTAAACAGACCGACTCCTACCTGTAATCCCTTCCAATGCAATTGGAACATTTGCATTGGACAAGTTAGTAAATGTATAAACTTACAAGATACATAAAGCCAAGTGCGACTCCTAGTGGAAACTAAGATTACAAACAAGATGGCCACTGCGCTCGATGTGGTGACACCTGCTCCCACTCTATAGCCACAGTTGGGAAAAGAGCGGCTATCCCTCCTCTCAAAGTTCCCACTCAACTTTGAGCGAAATTCCCTTTTTATTAGCTTTTTTTTAACAGAACATAGTTGCAATGTATTTGATTTCAAGATTGAGTTAAGTTTTATTTAATTACGTCATTTTATTTTAAGTCATGAAATGGCAAGAAGAAAACAAATGGGGGTGGATCTCACACAGAAATGCGACCAAATCTTGAGAACCCTGTACATTGGAGCTCTAAAATATTACCTAATGGGACTAAACGAAAGACTGGATCTTATTGAAAGTGCCAAAGTCTAACTTTATAATGAAACAAAAAGGTTTTGAACATAAATACTCATTCAGAAGTTTGAACGTTTGAAAAGGAGCCCTGTTTTAATTTCATTAATGAGATAACATTGTAACTATATGCTCATTTTGGTCCTACGCAAAAATACTTTAATCAAACAAAAAATCTGAAACTGGAGCTCTCTGAATTTTAGTTGAATACCCCTGGTCAAAACAAACTAATTTTTGTAAACAATACTAGAGTTCTAGCAACGTAATGTAATTGAGCATTTAATGTCTATTTAAAAAGAATCCCTGCTTCGATTACAATATGACGTGATGTGATCACCACAAAAATGCTGTATTCTTCATCCTAGTTGCTTAATAAACATCCAATCGGTCATTCGTTTTGCAATAACGAAGAATGAATTTTGCCAGATCTGACTCACATCACCCACTCTACTCCTTCCACAATAGCTAGTCGATGCGTGTGCTCTGATATGAGCGAGGGCCTTCATCCTCTAGTCAGAAGCCATCGCCCAGTGACTCCTGCTGCCTGCTAAGAAGCAGAGTTGAGCCACAGAAAAGAGTTTCCGTAGCTGGGTGCTGGTGGAGTGTGAGGGCTGTAGGCTGCTTAAGTGGGTACTATTCAAGCTGTTGCCCATTTGATTTGGACTACCACAGACCGCTCGAGCACAGAGTTTGCAGCACCCTGCGGTGCTCAGTGATCCCATGCCAAAAATGACCAAATGCTACCGCTCCTGAAATGTGCGCAAATTGGAGTCAGACGTTTGGCTTCATAAGCACTCAACAGCACACAAGGACACTTGCCATCAGTTCTGTGTTATTATGAGAGGGAAACTTTTAGAGAGAACAAGTACAGGTTGCACTGTGGGGTAACGGCTCTAATCTGCATTTAAATAGTAATTTAAAAAATCCCTCAAAAAGATCAATATTTCATGGAAAATATGTGGATTTTAGCAAATATCTTGAAGTTTCAAGCTCAAAATCCAGATGTTTATTACCGAATCAAAGAGCAACGGCTTGCTTCCCACAAACACACGAGCCACTAATCCACAGCCTATGCTCCTCTAACTGCATGCTCAACATCCAAACCATTTCTATTAGTGTTCACGTCAGCCTCTCCATCACTCGCTCCATATCTCCCCCATCCTTCGTTTAAACTCCCCTCTTTGCCGCTCCCACCCACCCTTTTTCCTTTAACTAAACTGGCTCTGGCTCCCTCCATCTGGTCCCCTTTCCTTCAGCAGCCCCGCACCTGTTCACACCTCCTCTCCTGTTGGACCGCATTGAACATTTCCTCGGATGCCAGGGCTATTCTGGCACTCACAACCTCTCTGTCATTCAATCCATCTGTCAGAAGTGAACTTTGTTTACCGCCAGCTTCTGCTTTCTTCTTCAAGAAGCGAAAAACCCCCTCAAGGTCAGAGGCAAAACGAATTGCAGACGACACCAATTTACAAACATCCCCCTCCCTTTCTATAAGACACCCTTGTCAACAAACCCACTAATAACGATAATCATATTTTATTTCTTATGTATCTGTAGAAAATCTGTTGTGATCTTAAAAAGCACAGAGAAGAACCAGAGACGTGTGCACATATGCTGACTAAAATATCAGCTCGGGTCAAGAAATAACAGCTCAACATTATTAAAAAAGAAGATTTCTATTCTGACAGAAATCCCGGACGCATCACTGAAGGAACAGTTTAAGAGAAGATGAACATATTATAATATGCCACACCTATGTTCTTAACAGATGGCATTATGCGCTTTCGTAAAAAAAAAAAAAACTCAAAAGACACATCCTGAGAAGGATGTGTCAGTCGTACTTTTGTGATTAAAATTATGATGAATAACTTCGAGTTCTAGACCTATCTGGAACACTATCTAGACGTGAAAACCATCTGTGTAATACCCTGCATTGGGGTCTTAGGTGGGGAGGTAGGTGGGGTGACGTTTAGACGAAGCCAATTGGGACAGGGTAGGACTGTTTTAAATATTGATGCAAGTTTAGTAGTTGAATTGGGAACACTGGTGGAATGCCTTAATTGCTTCTCCTGAAACATCACTTACTGAAAGTTTAGAGGATGAAACTGGAACACATAAGTATAGAGCTGGAGGTTTGGATGGTGAAACTGAAACCTGGTTCAGTATAGAGCTGGAGGGTTGGATGGTGAAACTGAAACCTGGTTCAGTATAGAGCT
>SRMA01026898.1:75343-101239 GCA_007224835.1 Danionella cerebrum
TCACCCTGATCTGGATCATTGTCGTGTTGGAAAAGTGCCCGGAGTGTTGGCAGCATCTTCTCCTTCAGTATGAAGCAAAACGTTGAGATCAAGACGCCATTATTCCACATTAGGACACTACCACCTCCACATTTCACTGCAGGCACCACGCGTTTTTCTTTGAAATCCTCACCCAAAAACAGAGATCTTTGTCTCATCGCTCTGGAGTTTAGTCCCAGTAGTCTTCATCTTTTCCAGCAAATTCTTGGTGTGCCATTTAGTGCATGGCTTCGCTCTGCAGTGTGTTCCGTATGGTTTCACAGGAAACGCTTGCTTCAGTTTGGGTTTCCACTGCTTTAGCGAACTGCAGAGAACTTGCAGGAGATATTCTTCAACCCTTCTCTTCAGAAGACACTTCTGTCGAGATGTTAATTTTCGCGGATGGCTTGGATGCCTCTGTTGTTGCACTTTAATTTTTCTTGGATTTTCGGATCACTTTTGCAGCAGTATTTTGACTGATGTTCAAAGCTTTGCTGAACTCCCTGTAACCTTCAACTTTTTGTGTAAAGAAATCTTTTCTCAGATTTTGTGACATTTATCTTCCATGGGGAGTCATTGCTGACAGCATGAAATGGGAGGGGCTTTTCTTTACACCTGAGGTTGAACTCCTTTCATTAGAATTTCTCCTCAGATTATAATGTTATGTTAAGAAAATCACTTGTTTGTGTTTCAATCAATGGCTCACATTCGTGGGAGTGTTTTGTAGTATGGAAAGGTATGATCCTGAAGGGAAAGTAAACTTTTTTCTGACAAATGTAGTGCCCATAAATGAGCATCCAGATCGAGAGTGTAATCATCAACATCTTTAACCTCTTAAGCCCTGAGGCCTATTTTCCGAAAATCCTATACTTTTACTTTTTAAGGCATTTCTCAGCTTTTACAAGGTCTAAACTGCAAATCTTGGTATCAAAATGAAGACAGGTTCTTGGGGAGTGGTGTGGATGAGTTAATTTGACAGTCAAGAACACTGGGTAAGAGTAATTGATGTTGGAATGGCCAAAAAATGAACTCCGCCTAAAAAAAAAACACATGTTTCCTCCAATATCTCCTTATTTTACTTATAACGAAGCAAATAAACAATCAATTGTAACCACTACATGTCAAGGACATCTGTAGCAAGTTTGGTGTTCATACTACAAGAAACTAATATTCTGTAAAGGTTTTGATTGAACAAAGTTCAGGCGTAATCCATGTTGGCACAGTTTGGCACAATTTGGCACAATAATTGAAATATGGAAAAAATCTTGTCCAAAGCTTCAGCTACGTTCAGAGTCTTGTTTTCTTGCTTATGAGACATGATTTCAGCAAAAAAAACTCCTAAAGAAACGCTGTAAAGGGGGGTAGAAGCTCATTTACGCCATCTTGCTGCGCTTTTGGGAACGTTTCACTCAAAAACGCTTTGACGCCGAGCTTCTGCGTGTCCCTACCCCCCCGACCATCTGTCCAATCCAGAAGATCTATATATCGACGGAAAGCTCTGATTCTATGGAAACCAATCAGCTCCACCATTTTGAGACTGACGGGATCGCCGACGAATCACACGACGCGCAGCGTGGAGAGACCACCTCTTACGCACCGGGAGTCATTCCATATTTGGTGACGTAATGACGCCACAAAGCTACAGAAATAATCAAACATGGCGTTTGCGCGAAGCTATCGACCGGACACAACAACAAACGGACTTTTATCGCCATGGAAATAACTTTTTGTTGAAAAAACGGCAAAGGTAAGACAAGATTTACATGCTTGCTTGGTTTTCGCTGGCGTTTTTCCGTGGAACTTTCGCTCCCTGCTCTGAAATACTTCATGCAATGTTAATGAGTTGCATATCACTGGATTCAGGTGGTTGTTAGCTTTCATTTAATGTAATGGTTTGGTGTTTCCGTTTATATTGTGGATACATATCGCACATAAACAAAAACGTGGTCATGAATTATACTCCGGATATGTTGTTGTTTATTTGCATGGCGTTCGAGCTGTGGTTAATGGATATGAAATTGAATTAGATACGTTTTTAGAGGAGTTTCCGCTGAACACAACAGTATTTAATATGCGTGGGTTATTCTCAGGGTTCGTGAGCTATGAGTGAAAATGTAACGCACAAGGGGGCAAGTCCCCCGTACCGGGGACTCTCGGGCTTAAGAGGTTTAACATGTAAAACGCCTAATCACGTGGTTTCTCTAAGTTGCGCTACAGAACAGCACTTTCCACGTTATAAACATTATTTGTTTTATGACACCTTGACTCTAACATCTGTTATAGCATATTATTGGTAATCTATACATAATGTTTCGCTTGATTTAAAACTGATTTAATGTGCGACGTTGGACTTAACAAGCGGATAATAGAGCAGAACTGTTGGGTTTTTTCTTATCACGGGGTACCACTGTATTGCTTTAACTGAGATTTTTCCTTTGTTCACTGATGGATGATTAAAACTTCATTCATATTTTCTGAAAAAAGCAGAGAAATTAGAAAATTTGCCAGGGTGTGTAAACCTATGAGCAAAACTGCGCTCTGGCTGGAGTCATGTGGTCCTCTGTGTGTTTTATAAATGTGTATTTTTGATGTTTTTTATTTTCATTTTTTTGATTAATTCCTATTTTTCATTTTGAGTCAGTTTAATTTCAATTTATGATTTCAATTTTTGTCTTTAAAATACCATTTTGTGCAGTTGCAGTGTATAAAATGTGCTGGATAAATAAAGTGGATGGGATTTAATTTTCAGGAGCATATTTTTTTTTTTGTCTTTAAGGCTTTTTGGACACTTTCATTTTAAATAAACATGGTCATGTTCATTCGTCAATGACTGACAGTATCTTTAAACTCGAATAATGCTGTGTAAACGGCTAAGTTGCACATAACAACAAAGGAAGAGCTGAAATGTGCCAAAAGCTCTCGTATATAATAATAACAACAGTGGGAGGTGTTAAATCTGATCAATTCTTCGTAATCTTGAGCTATAATCTATTTGCTTTCTAATGAGCTGGGATTAGTTGAACAAATGTTACTGAGGAACATTGCTGAGGAACATTCGCTCTTCATCACCTACAGTATTCTACTCTAGTTTTCATCCCAGTTTGAGAAGATTTTCATGCAAAAAGCAAATAAATTCAGGATCAGAGGCTTAAATGGATATGAAAACTCTGGATTCATTTAATCCCTCTGGAAGATATTTATCTTGTTACTCAAGATTAAATACGTGAAATGAGAAAATTCAGTTTTTTTTTTTTTTTTGTCTAATTATGTAAAAAAAGACCATTTTTAACAAAGGAACTATTTGTAAAAAACATCTTTGCAGTAATCGGCAAACATCAAGTAAAAGGATGACTGCTTTTGATTTCATTCAGTGGTCAGAATTTAATTTAACAAACAAAATCAGCTCATATTTTAAGTTTTTGGTAACAAAACGCTATTTTTTGTATATACTAACTATCAAAATAAGCTTCACTTCAGGTGTCTATTCAGTCAAATCGTTGTTTTTTTTACAAAATAATAAATAATAAATCAGTGTATTTTCTTTTTGAAATGAAAGCCACCCAAAGATGGCCACAATGATCTACTTGCACTGAGCCTCGAGACATACTTTCTTGCAAAAACATTTCGCCTATTTCCAGTCCTACCACTGAAACCATTTCCTCAATCCAAATGAGTCTTAAAATGTGCTCAAAACTTGCAGAGAAGAAGAGCACAGAACCCTGCCATGGTCCACTGGGTACAATATCTTTGAAAATCCTATAAACATCTGATACACTTACAGAACCTCAGAGAGGGCTCGCCTAGTTTTAGTTTCTGCGTATTTGTAACAATATAATGCAATAGACTTTATAGATATTTTCATAATTAGAGCCATTATATAGTTTTGATAATATAAAATTAATAATACTTATCGTTTTTGGCTAAAATAATCACCTTTATCGGGAGGATTTTTGAATATAATTAAGATTTGCAGAAATGCTAGCATTAGCAGCTCATTTCAGTTGCATTTTTGGTAATATTTTAAAGAGCACATCTGATCATTTCGAAAAGTTAATTATTTTATGGTCTCCGACAACAGGTTGAAATGCATCTAATGCAAAAAAAAATTAAAAATGTAATTATCTCTTAGTACACATTTATTTTTACCATTTTTTTAACTACTCAGTAATGAATTGTTTTATGAATCATTAATACAAAACTTCCTTCCGTCCCCGAAAATCATTTTTAAAAACATTCGGTGTTAGGAGGGGTATAGTTTTGAGCTAAAGATTCGGTTGGGACAAACAACTCGTTTTAAATCCACAATAAAAAAAATCACGACTGGGGGGCTTTCACTACATTGTGCATGTGAGATGAAGTGATTGAGAAGATTGTTACTGTCCGGAACAATCATGGTTAGTCTCTTTAAAAAAAAAAATAAAAAATCAAGGAAATTTAGCTCTGCAGTTACACAGAGAAATGTTATGGAGAGAGACAGTACCCGGACTTGTTCTCCTGGTGTGTGGAGGACTGTGGCGGTGGCAGCCGGTGAGTAGAGGCGATTTAATAAAGTGCGGGTGCCCTCCTGCCAGCGAGCTGGCGCTGCATTGTGGCCAGTTGACGGGTGCGGTGTTGTGGCATGTAATAGGATTAAGAAGGTTACCTGGTGAGGTTCAGTTGGCGCTGGGCGCGGCTTAAACCTTCAGCCAGGCCAGCTGTCTCCGCCCGGGCTCGGCCCTCTGCCCTCTGGGCCTCCTCCAAACGCTGCCGGTAACCTCTCAGCTCCATGCCCAACTTCTGTACTTCCTGAAGCCCATGATGAAGAGAGGAAGGCCATTGTTTGTCAATACATTTCACCTTTTTTGACCCACTATTTACAAAAATGAACTCAAAACTGAGAAACTAAATACCTGCTCTGCCAGTTCAAGCTGCCGACCCAGTTTGGAGCTGATGTCCCTCACGTTTCTCTCGGCCTCTTCTTTCTTCAGCTGGGCCTGGCTCATTAGAAAACGCAGCTCTGCACAGAGCTAACCACAGAAAGAAAGTTAATGCTAAGCTTAAGGCAAAGAGCTTTGCTGTTTAGGACACGATTTTTATTCAAGAGCTCTTCAGAGAATCACGTCCCTTTATTGAGAGTTTAAAAGTATAGTTCTACTGCCATCTAGAGCCCAGGCCTGGTCAATGCATAGATGACCACCTCCATGTAAAGTAGAAATAAAAATATGGCATTGTAAGGGAGCCCCAATTAATAATAAGTTTAAGAACCGTTAAACTGTAGGAAAAAAGGATTGTTTGCACTTAGCACGTAGTAACAAGAAATATGGCATAGTGTTAAAACTACATATTATAGCTTAAAATTAAATTAATGTTCTTTTTTATAAGCACCAAATAATTTTTTTAGAATAAAACTACCTTTCAAGAAAAAACAGCTTACAACTAGCATTTAAAATATTATTAAAACTATAAAAACCTGATTAACATGTGACTGGTTTCTCTAATTATAAGAAATTTTAAATTGTAAGAAAAGCAGCACTAACTTAAGAATGTTTGCACTTAGTAAGTAGTGACAAGAAATCTTAAAACTACATATTATGGCATTAAACTGATTTTCTTTTTTATAAGCACTACATAATATTGGTATTAAACATATCTATTTTAGGAAACAGTATTAATACAAGGACACATGTGCTTAACAATGTCTTTATAAAATTGTTTTAGAACTAGAAAAACCTGCTTAAAATTTGACGGTTGTCTCTATTTTAATGTTGTGAATAAACTAATTTAATGAAAAACTCTTTAGGAACTTAAAACCAGAGATAACTTCCTTAATTCACAAGCATTTTATTCTTTTTTTAAATCCATTTTCTTACCCCATTGTCATATTAAGCTTTTTATATCGGATTTAAATGTGTTTTTATCAATACTTGATGTAAAAATATTGTAAAAATGTAGAAATATGTAGAACAAGCCAACTTTTGCTGTCACCACCTCCTGGTGAGCACTAGACATTGATTTCTTGAAAATTTATACGTCCAAAATAGTTTTGAAGTCATTTTTAGGATTGTAGTTTTAAGTTTGGCGTCAACATTTTTTTAAAAGTTTCTTAATTCAAGCAAAAAAAAAAGATCAGAACAGGCTTTTTTTCTTCTCAAGAAAATGTAAGTAATATTTACTCACAATAAGCTAAATAATCTACACCCCAATAAGAAAATCAGGATCTTTCATCTTTAATTTCAGTGTAGGCTCTTGATTCTACGGCACTGGTGCAGAAGTATTAATTGGTCTCATGGCCACTGTGTAAGCTGTAAAAGTAGAGCATTCTCCTGGGAGGCGAACTCTATGGTAATCTAGTCATTATTAACATAAAAACATTAACGTTACACATTAAACTCATGTATTACATGTAAAATGTTTGCTTGGTTATGTTTAAATATTTAAAATTGCAAAAACTATCATGGAGAGTGCATTTGTCTGATCCTTCAGAACTATTTGGACGACATATATGCCTTTGTAGTGGAAGGTAGGGGTAAGTATAAGGGGTAAGCTCCGCCAATAAACATGGGTCATTGTGTTACTGCTACACTTAGAGCAACCCTCCTGCACACATTTCTTTTATATGAGCATTAATTGTCTTTCCTAAATTAAATGTAAGCTTTAATGAAATTCAACAAGAATAGCACATATAATTGGATCCCCCTTGACTGTCCCTATGCCAAATATCTTTCATGCCATGAGCATTAAGAAAGATGACTGAAGCTTTCCCTGTGAGCCGTACCTTGCTGCTGTTTGCTTCCTGTGCAGTCAGCTTCTTCGAAGTTTCTTCCAGCTGGCTATTAAGTGAGTTCCGGTCCCTCTCGCACCTCTCCAGCAGACCCTGCTGTTCAGCCACTCTCTGAGACAGGCTGGCCACCTAGCAAACGTAACAAAAATCTGCATTTGTACGCTTTATTATACGTGACATTGTCACCTTCATCTGGAATTCACTGTTAGTGAATATAATAATAATAATAATAATAATAATAATAATAATAATAATAATTATAATAATAATAATAATAATAATAATATAGTAACATTGAAGAAATATGCCAGCTCTACCAAAAGTAATATCACACCATTCCTCACTAAGCTGTGAGATTTAATGAACTGACAGATTTGACTCTTATAACAAGACAAGTGGTGTAGTTAGTTGTCCTATAACCGAAGGCTTGGCAGTTCAATCCCTGCCAGGTCCATTAGGCAAGCCACTTCACCCACATTGCCCTGTATGGATGGATGTGTGTGACTGGTGGAATGTTACTGGTGGTGTGCAGGAGGCCTTAGGCTCGAAATGGCAGCCACGTTCTGTCAGACTGCCCCAAGGGCAACTGAAAACTACCAAGGAAGCTCATCACCAGCAGTGGTTGAATGTGAAGTAGAGTAAAGCGGCTTTAAACATCTGGAAAGCACTATATAAATTGAAGGCAGTATTATTATTATTATTATTAGCACAAACCATTAATGAAGCCCAACATTTTGCAGATTTAACTAAAAAATTGTCACCTCCTACCCCACATGACTACAGAGGCACTCACTTTACTGTAAGAATAGAAATAGATTATTAATCATGAAGTGTGGCAATCAAAGGTGAGATATACTGCATTTAAATGTAAATTGTGCTGATTTTCCAGACTGTTCTGTTGTATAGAGATGGTGAACGGCAGATGTTGAAAATGTAATACAATTGACTTGCCAAAAGAGGGCAGAATAAGCTATAAATTAACCAACTCATCGGATCTCAATGACGGCTCTTCTTGAATATTCATTAATTGCATTATTAAATATTCAAATATTGACCTGTCTGTCTATTGACCTGAACTGCTCTTAAGAGCACAGAAACCGTTTATGTTACACACTTTGGGTTTGAACAATGTCTAAAGGTTCATTCATTCATTCATTTTCCATTCCCGCTTATTCCCTTTCGGGGTCACGGGGGTCTGCCGGTGCCTATCTCCGGCACACATTGGGCGAGAGGCGGGGGTACACCCTGGACAGTTCGCCAGTCCATCGCAGGGCAACATTCACACACACACATGCACACCTAAGGGGTATTTTAGATTAGTCAATTAACCTAACCGCATGTTTTTTGGGATTGTGGGGGAAACCGGAGTACCCAGAGGAAACCCACGCAAGCACAGGGAGAACATGCAAACTCCTTCCAGGAAGGTCACCGGCGAGCCTTGAACCGACAACCTTCTACCTGGAAGGCCACAGTGCTACCCACTGCAAATCTTAATAAATAAACACAGAAGGTTAACAAAATAAATTTTACTTAACATGAAGTTCAGTGTGCATGGTGCGTAAATTCATGCACATGAGTGGCATAGAACACTCAGGTCAGAGAGGGCCTTGCAAACATGGGCATCACATTCGCAGCATCTCCATCTTTATGGGCACAGGGCTTCCATTTCTTCTCGTTTCCTTGTTGGGGTAGAAGACCCGTGGCATTGGCTGGGGCAGAGGCTGGTATACAGTGAATCCACGTGTCGTAAAGTTGACCGTAATGAAGGCCTGTTAGATTCTGCAAACCTCCAACCTTTGTAACCTCGTTACACATATGTAGGTCTCTCCAAGTGTCATCTCCAGTATAATTCTCTCAATGAGCTTTGGTAAAAAGAGTTTGAAGCTGGACTCATCCACATGAGATGTTGCATACAGTGTTTGGCCCTGGCATCAACTTCATGTTTTCCACTGTTGCTCTAATTCCTCTGTTGCAGGCTGATGAAAACCAGAGCAAGTTTCTCCTTACTGGTTGGTTGGTGGGTTGTGTTGGCTTTGTGTTGGCTTGGGTTTGCCATGGGTGGGCCTTGTGTTGGTTTGGGGTTGACTTTGGGTTGGCCTTGGGTTGGCCTTGGGTTGGCCTTGGGTTAGCCTTGGGTTAGCCTTGGGTTAGCCTTGGGTTAGCCTTGGGTTGACTTTGGGTTGACTTTGGGTTGACTTTGGGTTGACTTTGGGTTGACTTTGGGTTGACTTTGGGTTGACTTTGGGTTGACTTTGGGTTGACTTTTGGTTGACTTTTGGTTGACTTTTGGTTGACTTTTGGTTGACTTTTGGTTGACTTTGGGTTGACTTTGGGTTGACTTTGGGTTGACTTTGGGTTGACTTTGGGTTCTTTGGGTTGACTTTTGGTAGACTTTTGGTAGACTTTTGGTAGACTATGATTGACTTTGGTTGACTTGGCCATGAGTAAGGTGTGTATATAAACGTTTTTTGTCTGATGGAATCCCAATCATTCCCTACTTTTGACCAAGATTCACCACAGATGTAAAAAATAAATCAGAATTCAATTAAATATGGCCACATTGCCACTTTTACATGTTCAAGTACATAGTGTGGAGGATAGTCTTGAGGCTTTCAGATTTAAAACGCAATATTTATGAGTGTTTAAACTTTGCGACAGGAGGATTAAATGAAAAATGTAGACAGTGTTAAATGAGTAATATAACCATTGATAATGAAAACATCTCTACTGAGAGGTCTCTTACAATCTGCGCAAGCTCTTCCTTTTCCTTCTTGCTCTCTGAACGTGCATCCTCCTTAGCCTGGGAGATTTTCTGCTGTTCAGATGCCAGCTCTCTCTCTAGCCTCTCCCTCTGTCTGGTTACTTCATTGCGGAAATGCTCACATTGCACCAGAGCCTGCAGAGAAACCCAGATTAGAACTCCCATTTTATGCCCACGCAAGAGTGAAGTCCATAAAGCAGTGATGATGCAGCGCGTACTCTAGTCTTTTCCAGGTTTGCCTCTTCCGCCATCACCACTGCCTGTTTGACCTGCTGATAGGCTGCCCACTCTCTCTGCTGGGCCTCAGCCTGACTGGCCCTCATTGAGCAGAGCACGGTTGTCAGCTCATCCCGCTCTCTAACAAGAATGCCATTAATGTTACTGAAAATAGCCACTGATTTGACGATCAATCAGTATACAGTTAAAGTAAAATACCAAGAAAGCCCAATTAACCCTAAAAATCAGTTTTTGTTGTGAAGTTGATTACAATTAGCCGATGTATGACTTTGCAAGTTATGACTTGTAATCAATTCAGTCTGAAACCATAGATCAACCCAAGTTTGAAAGTCTTTGCATAGTTTGGCAGAAGCTCGAAAGGTCTATGAGGAGATATGTTTAGATTTATTTATTTTTTGTCCGAAGCAAAAGATGAATAATTTTGACTTTGACAAACCAACAAAATTCTACAATTCCAAAAACTAGATAAACAGAAAATCTTAATGTTGAAATGCCTTGTATATATTCATTATTATAGCGGGATTATTTTACAATAGATAGTTAAGAACACAAACAATCTTACTTTGTGAGTCTTTCAATGCTCTGTATGTGGACATTGGAGTGTGTCTCGGCCAGAACTGCTTCATGTTGGGCACACTTCAGACAGAGACCACCCACATGCTGACCACGGGCTGCCGCTGCGGTCATCGCATCTTTGTGCCTAAGCCTTTCTTTCATTTCCTCATATTCCTTCTGAAGACAGGCCAAGTCTTTCCTACACAGATATGTATAGTAGGTGTAAAGAATGAGTGATAACTGTCGAACCAAATATTAAACGATCCATCCTCTGTAATTATAACCTTACAGGTTAATTAAGCAGTATTCCAGATAAAAATGTTTGAATCTGATTCATTTCAGTGATGCAAATGGACAACATTCTGTTGTAAGGACTCTACACACCAATGCGAATTTTCGCCTCGATTGAAAACCACGGTCACCAACGGGAGTTCACACATCTGACCGAACGAGAGGTCTCAACGAAAAAGAGTTTCGCTCTGCCATATCTAATGAGTGACCAACGAAAGCTGCCTCTTTTGATGCCGTGAGTAGGACTTAAAAGAGCTGCTCGGTGACGCCACATTTCCGTTTAGCACAATCCTCTCTTTTCTCCACATTTTTGTCAAACAGCTCCCTGTGATCAGCCACCAACAGTATAAACTAGGGCTGGGCGATAAAACGATATCGATATGTATTGCGATATACACATGGTCTATATCAGCAAAAATGTGTTCGATAAAACGTTCAATATTTTCTATCCTGAGGTTTGAACCAAGTTTGATTGCATCAAAAAAGCACTCGCTCTCTGGTAACCTAGAAACGTAGGGAGTAATTGGTTGTGCCATATTGTTCTCTCGTGCTGGTGTTCGGGATTCCTCTTCATAAAGACAAAATGAGTGCCGGTGCAAGCGAGGAAAAGTAAAAAAAAAAAAAAAAAAAAAAACTAAGATTTCATTTTGCACTTTAAATGTGAAGACATAATTGTTAAGTGTTCGTTGTGATTCTAGAGTTAATTATTTTCCATGTTGACATTTATTATGATCAGAGGAAGGTTAAGTTTATAATAAAAATGTTTAAATGTAATTTATTCCTTTCCTAGTCCTTATTTTAATGAGTCGTAAAAATCAATAATAATCGATATTGACTCATACGATTGATTGATATCGTGATACAGTTTTCAGCCATATCGCCTTGCCCTAGTATAAATCTCTCAACATCCATGATTTTTTTCTAGGTGTTCTTTGATTTCTTCTCTTTCGTCGTCTTCTTCTTTACTATTTCCCCATTTGGCGCAGAGTGGATCTGTTGTACCACAAACGTCATCGACAGGCAGGGGGGCATCAATATTTCCTTGACGCAGATGAACAGCCCCCTGCTGAGAAACCATACGTAGATTCGTCCTAATATCAATTTGGATTGGTGTATAGAGGCCCAAAGACAGAGAAAGTTTCAGGTGTGGCCTCTGATTATAGCCCACTTACTTTAGGGACACGACCTGAGTCTCCAGAGTTTCAGTTTGGGTCTGATGGAGAGATCTCAGTTGATCCTTAGAGAAACAAAAAAAAAATAACTTCACCAATACAAAGCAATATAAAGTAATGTTTAACAAGACTAACCACTTCTTTCTTCCACTTTAGGTCCAGAACTTGATCGAGGGCATCAATTCTCTGTCTTGAATTCTTTTCTGGTGTATGCTCCAAATTTAACTAGGAAAAGAGTAAGGAACATACACAGTGATCAGCATAAATGAGTCAGAAAACCTTTCAGAATCAACATTTTCTATGAGATACTATACTGCAAAATACTCCTACAAATTTGTTAATTTACGCACGCAAAAAAAGAATTTGTTTTCCTAACTAATTAATTTGAGCCCATGTTGGAAAAATTAGTTCACCCCAATTATACTCTTAAGATTAAAGCCAGACTTAAGATACAACATTCTAATCAACAGACATTCAACTGCAGGTGACTAATGATTCATTGAAGAGCGGCCAAGCAGGCATGCGACTAGTAAAGAGCATTACTTAACAAGCTTAAAAAGCTCTTCCCTTGTCATGCAGTGAGCAACAGCTCCCCATGGAAGAAAAATGTCACAAAATCAAATATCACAAAAACTGAGAAAGTAAATAAATTCTTTACACAAAAAGAAGATCAGCAAAGCTATACATATCAGTCAAAATACTGTAGCAAAAGTGATCAAAAAATTTGAGGAAGTGCAAACATCTTACAGAGACATCCAGTCCAGACATTTAACATCTTGACAGGAGCATCTTCTGATGAAAAGGGTTGAAGGAAATCAACTGCGAGATCACAACAGTTAGGCCAAGCAGTAGAATGCCAGACTGGAGGGATCGTTTCCCGTGACGCCATACAGCGAACGCTGCAGGAAAATGGCATGGATGGGTTTCAGGAGAAGGAAGCTTCTCCTAAAGCCCATGCATAAAAAGCATTCCTAGAATTCACTAGAGCCCGTGCTGAAAAGATGAAGGCAACTGGGATTGAATTCTCTGGAGAGATGAATTAGAAAGATCAGTTGAACTAATGGTTTGAAAACTGCATGGCGTCGTAAAAGTGAGGATTTCAAAGAAAAATGCCTGGTGTCTACAGTGAAACATGGTGGTGGCGGTGTCCTGATGTGGGGCTGCATGAGAGCTGCAGGTTTTGTGGAGCCGCATTTCATTGGGGGCACCATGAACTCAACAATGTACCTCTCTATACTGAAGGAGAAGATGCTGCCATCACTCCGTGCACATTTCCAACACAACAATGATCCAAAACACACATCTACTGCTGTGAATCTAAAGAAGTGGGTGAAAGTGATTGAATGGCTCCTGATCTGAACCCAACCGGACACCTTTATCAGGGAATTCCGAAGCAACAAGTTGAGCATCACTTTACACAGTAAAATCCTAAGAGTTAAAGTTACTCGACTCAGAGTGTATTTGGTCCCACTTTATATAGGGTTAAACAGCATTTATTTAAATGAGTCTATTTTAACTAAACAGTCTATTTTAACTCTGTTCGGAGTGCATTATGTCACTCTCTGAAAAGTTAATTGTATTTTGCATTTTCTTGTGCAGTTTTGGAAAAGTTGCAGAAGAAAATAGATCATTAAATAACTCTTTCTCAGCAGAAACGGATTTTACGGTGTACATCCAGAATCCAGCTCTAACCGAGATTTTTCTTGACGAATGTAAAAAGATAGATGCTGCAATATGTCGCCAACGTCTTTATTCACGCCTACATGAATGAACTCGTACAAAATACTAGACGTTATTATATAAACGTTTTTGCTTCAACCAGCAAAACTGAGATTATTAACCAGAATTCCATGTTATGGAGTTAAATGAGTGTTTCATTGAACTTCTGATTAAATTCATACTTTTTAACCCCTTCATTTCTAAAAGTCCCTGGCTTACTGTGTTTTCTGTAAAGGTGTATTCTTTCAGAGTGTCTTCAACCGCCTTTGCTTTCATCTCTTCATGGAGTTTCTCATTCTCAACGATCACCACTCTCACTCTGTGTTTCATCTCGGCTAGTTCATCCTTAAAACAAACAAAAAAACCGTTATCAAGATCCCAAGTGAAGACGATCTAATGAATAATTCATATGCTATCTATGGACTCCCAGGATTAAATCCACTGATTCCATCTCGTTAATTAACTGACTGACCTTGCAGAACTTGACCTCAGCCTCTAGATGCTGAATGTACTCGGACTGATTGTGGATGATGGGAACCAAGTCTTGAACTCCAGTATGTTTGCTACTGGTGTCATCAGTGGCTCTCTGAAAGACAGTCCAATCAAATCAGAACTGTTCATTATGCTCATATACGAATGTAAAATCTATTTTTGAGCAAGTACGTGATCACAAACTGATAAAAAAAATAGATAAAAGTTGTCATTTCAGTGGAGTAGGTTTGTATTTTTATAAGTTTGAACTTAAGTCTGGTTACAAAACTTTCTATGCAGAACCTTTGGTTCATTCTGAACATTTAGCAAGGAAACGTTTTTAAACTGCACATCAAAGAATGAGTACATTTTATCATGAAAAGATAAATGGCAGTAGCTCCATTCAATAGGTGAAACATAAGTAACGTATACATTCATTTCACACAGATTGACATATTTTAACCATTGATATCTTTAACTTTGACGATTTTTTTAACTGACAACCAATGAAACCCCAAATTCTCAGATAATTAGAATAATACTTAAAACCAATACATACATTTACAATACATGCTTTACACAAGGAAACCCGTGTCTGTGTGAGGTGGTTCTTGAAACACTGACTCCAGCTGCAGTCCACTCTTTATGAATCCCCTCCACATTTTGGAATGATTTTTGTTTCACAATGCTCTCCAAGGTGCAGCTATCCCTGTTGCTTGTATAGTTTCTATAACATCCTCTCCTTCGACTATCTATTAATGAGCGTATACACAGAGCTCTGTGAACAGCCAGCCTCTTTTGCAAAGTACTTTTGTGTCTTGCCCACCTTCTGCAAGATGTCAATGTTCATCTTTTGGGCAACTGTTAAGTCAGCAGTTTTCCAACAGTGCAGCCTAAAGAGCTAAACTTAGAGACCATTTAAAGACCTTTTGCAGGTGTTTTAGGCTAAATAATTAAGCTACTTAATTAGGGGTTTTCATTAGTTATATCAGTTATAATCATCAAGTGTTCAAAGAAACAAACACTTGAAATAAACCAGTCTGTGTGGAACAATTGTATATATTAAATGTGTTTACTTTTCAACTGGAATTACTGATATAAATAAACTTTTTTATGACATATTAATTATATGATCAGCACGTATAGTTAAGGATGTTTGAGATTTGACCAAATAATGCAGTTAAATTTGTCCTTAGCTTTTGATATTTTGATATTAAGGTCTGATGGAATCTTGGCCATTTCGGGCTACAATATATAAAAATCACACAAATAAATATACAGTGGTACCCCGAGATACGATATTAATCCATTCCAGGATGACCTTCGTATGTCAAACAATTCGTATCGCAAAGCAGGTTTTACAATGTAAAAAACGCCTAATCTGTGCTATGGCTCTCAGAAACAACATTATAAGTGTATGAAAAAAATGGAAAACCGGAGAAAAATCAAGTAACGTTTCTTCAATCCTTAAATCTACACATTGTTAATGTAATAAATGATAATAAAACAGAATAAAACACAAAAATACGTAATATGTACACAAATGTGAAACCTTACCTTGAGTGAGCGTCGGGGAGGTGGAACGGATCGCAGAAAACATTACGGCACCACGTATGAAAGTTAACTTTCTCGAGATATTTCACGAATTACACCAACACGGTTTCAAGCACAAGCGCAGAGAACACTGAGCGTGTGAGGAGAGACACTTCTTAGAGTGCGTCACATGGTTTCTCTAAGTTGCGCTACAGAACAGCACTTTCCACGTTATAAACGTTATTTCTTTACAACACCTTGACTCTAACATTTGTTATAGTACATTATTGGTAATCTATACGTAATGTTTCGATCGAATTAAAACTAATTTAAAGCGTTTTAAGGCTAGGGTTGTAAAGGTACGCTAAAATCTATAAAAAAAAATACACATTTTTTAGATAAAAAATTAAATACTGCAACTAGTTAGGACCTGAAAACTTCAGCAACAGCTTCAGCTTATATATCAACAAAACTAACTATTCAAGTTTTAAGTTTTTGGCTAAAAAGATTAACCTATCCACATTTTCTGAAGAGAGCACAGATCTGGTTGCAGTGACAATATCTCCAGCAGTAGAAAATGTTAGATGTGTTGCCTGCCCGATCTCCGAGGAACAATGTCGGCTTACAACTTTAAATTTATCCACTCGTCTATCCCCGTTATGTATTTTAACAGAGAAGCCAAAGTGTTCCCAAACAGGAGACCGTAGTGAGGTGGGAGGGTCTTCAAGCTCTGGCTTCTCTTTCGCTGTTGCCATTTCTCACAGCTAGTCAGCTACTCGTGCAGCTCTCACTCAATAGCGTCCGTGCGGAAACTCGCCTAGGAACAATGTTCTGCTGCGCTTAATATCGCGCTAATGCTAAATTTATATTATTTCATTTGAAAAATATACCGAAACCGAACAGGCCGCACCGAAACGATTCAATACATACCGTGAACCGTTACACCCCTATTTAAGGCGTATCAGCCCCTTAAAGCACACTTTCTTCAAAGGGAGAAAAGGAGCGCAAGGAGCGCGACATCAGACAAACAAGCGGAAAATAGAGCAGAAATGTTTGTTATTGTTCGTATCTCTAATTTTTCTTACTATCTCGATGCAAAAAAAATTCCCGCGAGACCTTTCGTATCTCGAACATTTCGTAACTTGAAGCATTTGTATCTCGGGGAACCACTGTATTATAAATCTTATATAAATCTTACCACTGTAATATAAATCTATAATTCTTCACAAAAGCATTGAAAACAAAAATTAATTTCTTCTGTGGAATGCTGTCTCCTCATTTACTATAGCTGTGACAATCCACCAATATATAACTTTTTTAAATTTGGCACGGAGCGTTAAAGGAAATTTGGGTATCTCCCAACAATTTTATTTTGTCTAACCATGTGGTGTTTTATGTTATAACTATTTGAGTAATAAGAGTATGATTAAACTGAGAGAATAAAGTGTGATAATTGTGTGCAGAGGATCAAACACAATCCACCATCCCAGGAGGTGAAAAACTCATGTCAGGCATGTGGGTCAGCCAAAAGGCCAGGTGCGAATCGAACTATGCCCCAGCTAATTTGCATTTTTAAGACCAGGTCACAAAGAAGAGCACGTGTGTAATGCAGCTAGAACACCCAGATATATCTGTAATGTGTTATTCATGCATTTCTTCTGTAAATATTTGGACTTTAAGCCCACTACTGTCTTCTCTTTATATTTTATTATGTATTCCAATCAGCGAATACATAGGGATCTTGTTTTGCTTTTAATAAAGACTGAGAGTTTTCATTTAGTAAAGGAATGGAATAAGTGCAAGTGCATTACATACAATGTATACAGTGAACACATTTAGAACATAACTCGAAACCAGTACCTTTGGTGGCAATCTCCGCTTGGAAGGAGATGGGGATTGAATGTTTACATCGTTTGTCTGCTTTTGAAGCAAGGAGCGCAGCTGGTAGACTGAAAAACAGATTAAACGTGAGAAAATATTCACTCCCATGAAACGCAGCTAAAGGGGTTTGCAGAGACAAATAATTAGAATAGTTCGCGTCTTTCAGAATGACCAGTACCTGCTTCGCTGTGCTGAGCAGGGGTACAGGGGTCCTGTTCCAAACCCTGCTGTTGCTTTGGCCCTGATGATTCAGAATCAGAGCTGTGGCTCGCTAGCAAGCTGGAGAGATGCTGGATGCTGCGGTTGGCTCGTTCTAAAACACATTTTTAACATGCTTTTTATTGCTCTAAACACGTTCAATTGACTCCTGGACTATAACAATGATGGATTAGAACATTACATTTGAATACAAACAATATATTTCATTATTCTTTCAATATACTTAGCCATTCACAGTGTAATATAGATTTTTAGAGGTAGTCCGATTAACCAATCAGGCTGATTTTTTATTGAAAATGGTATTAACTGATGTTGATTTTTTTTTTATGTTGATTGAGTGCATTTGTGCCATGGAAATAATCTTGCTGCTAATTTAATTCATTTACAGAAGAGTGTGATCATTTATGAAGGCATAAATAACAAATCTGCAATTAGGTACACTATTGGTACTGGGTACAATGATGATGCTCATCAAGAGATTGGTGTTACCTTATTTTCACTTCCAAGCTGAAATTTTTTAGATAGACATCTTAATATACATATTACACCTTTGGTACCATTTTACGAAATCTTGTCAGAGGAACAACATGTGTGTGTGTGTATGTGCGTGTGTGTGTGTGTGTGTGTGCGTATGTGCGCGCGCGTGTGTGTGTGTATATATTTTTTTTTATTATTATTATTACTTTTTCTATATGTGACATACAGACAACTGCATGTGAGTGTGTCAATCGGTGAAAAAAAAACTAATTAAATGCACATTTTTTTGCAAAATGGATCACACCTCATACTTTAAGCCTTTTACAATTTTACAAATCTTTAAAACTTTTTTTGTAGCAATGTGAATATCATTGTTTTATAACAACCCTAGCTTCTTTTTTTTGGTAAATTGCATTACACAGTAATTCCACAACAACCCTGAAATTGTACAAAATGTACAATTGAGAGTAGTACATTTTGTATGTTTTTTTTACTGCAAAAATCTCAAAAATTTACAATGAACAGCTTTTATAACAAAAAACAAACGTGTTTCAACAAATTCATAAATAAAAAAAAAACAAGGTCAAAACAATATGAAAATTGCATCACGTTAGCACTTTTTGTTCCATTGTGCTTTGCTTTGTGCAGAAATGTTGAGAAAAATTAGCTCTTATGACAGGTCTTCAACGTCAAAGGGTAACCCTTCATATCACCACTAGATGGCACAGATTTGAGATCTAAAACAAACGGAAGAAATCACGCATTTAAATATGAAATCACTTGCAAATTATGCATAATAACTCTTGTAATGTTCGTTTAAAATACAAAATATCAAAACTAATCATCTGTTTGAAGCCTGCACATTATATTTGAAGTCAAAATTAAACAATATGTGCATTGTGTCATTCCTACTGAATCTCCAGCTTACTTCGGGCGAGAGGCAGGGGTACACCCTGGAACTACCTCACATATTCACACCTATTTAATTAACCAGTGGCATGATTGTGGGGGAAACCCATGCAAGCACAGGGAGAACATGCAAACTCATTCCAGGAATATCACCAGTGAGCCTCAAACTACCAACCTTATAACTTAAAAGCCCCTATGCTACCCACTGTGTCACTGTGCTGCCCTGGACAAAACGATAACATAAAAATATTGCACGCCACCTGGGGGTCATGACATTTTGAGATATGTATTTTTTTTTACTCAACTTCCCTGTACAGTTTAGTAAATTGAATGTGTCTCCTAAATAAGAATTGGTTGTAGTGGGTAGTACAACAACCTTGCCACGAGAGGCGATGGCACAGAAGGTGCTTGAGCCCTTTAATCGCTGCTTGCAGTTTTAACAAAATTTAGAGTTCTTGAAGATAATTATAGTACCGCTTCTTTAAAACCTGAAATTTTATTTGTTAAATTGCGGCTGTGGGTAAAAATCTTAGGTGTGAATCGTATTAAATTATGTTTATTGAAATTAAAAAAGTAAATTGAATCCAGCATAATTCGCATTAAGGTAACAAAGAAACCTCACAACAAGAAACCTGGTTTTTCTGCCTTTAGCTAACGGAGCTGCTGGGAATACATGTCCTGTGTAGTCTGTGTTATCGTGTTTATGTTTTGGAGAGCAACAATAGACTGAAGAATCACCTCTCAGTGTCTTCTGCATTGCTCCCAGCTCTTCCTCCTCGTCAGACTCTAATGATGGTTTCATTGTTTAACAGTACCACTATTAAACGTATTTGACGGTTTATGAATTCCTTAGTTCATTAAAGAATTACTTTAGCAACCGCCGGTTTCCTGGAGACGTCAACGCTTACACGCTAGATTTGAACTTCCGTAATCTGCGCAAAGCATTGGGGACTTGTAGTTTCATAACGTGAGATCTGCTGGGTCAGAGCGAGTTAAAAACTACACAGTGTGCGTTTCCGGTACCTTCCCCTGAAGTTTATTGTCTGAAGGCGAGTATTATTTAACATATTTAATATCCCAATAAAAATGTAATTCCAAATACAGAATTAAAAAAATACAAACTAGATATTTAGCAAAGCTTTTGTGAACTGTAGGAAGACACGCCCACCGGACTGTGTTGGAACCGCAAACGCTGGACCGTTTGCCAGATTCCAGGCTGCCGTGTGTCGCCGCTAGTTGTGAGAAATAACGTTATTGCTGCTGAGCAACTGAGGGAAAGAGGAGACGTGGGGATACACATTGGGTAGGGCTGCAAAACCGTTTAGCGGCTGGATCGAAGCTTGGAATAAAGCTACAATTAAAAGGAAGAAAAGGGTGAGTGCTTGCTTTTCGCAGATTGCTTGCAGAATACTTTGAATCGTTTGCAACAACTCTTTTTCTATACATTTACTGTGAGTAGCGAATTTTGTCACAATGCTCTTAGTGTTCAGGATCCACGTTTTCACCAGATCCCATCGTCGGAAAACCGTTTATATCGTTGGACGGGTTTGTGAGAAAAGCAGTGTGTGCACGGGATCGTTTATTTTAGCATAGTGGTCTTGGCTGCGGTTATGATTAACGCTAGGACCCCAACATCTGTCACCGGTTTTCCTAAACGCATGGCACCTAGCTTAACCGTCTCTTTTGCTCTGATAACACTAATGTTCCCATCAAAAAGAAGAATAATTCTAATAATGGGGTGTTCGAGTGATGTAGATAGTTAACGGACACTAGTTCACTCTGTGAAGTGTGAAGGACACTCGCGGCACAGAATCCTTTGTTTTGACAAAGGCTCTTATTTTGCTCTGTTACAGTAACCCACCGTTACATTCATCAACGCCGTTGATTCATAACGTTTTCTTTCAGATATTTCCCCAAAAATATGGTCTCATCATTATATTAGAGTATTGTTGTCAAAACTGTCAACTTTTTTGTTAAAACCATCTGTGATTAGTTTAATATACTATACTATACTATAATTTACTATAATTATGGGTGAAGCCTGATGATGGGAACCCAGTTGAAACCCAGTTATGAGCTGAAACAGCAACAGCTGTGTAGGAGGGATACACCTGAAAATAGCCAAGGTGGGGCTGAGAAAGACTTTTTATGGCAAGCTTGAACACAACAAAAGTCACAAGGTTTCTATAGTAAGGTTTAAAAACCCATACGGACTATTATAATAATAATGTGTTCAGATGTAAATATACGCAAAAGTTGGAATACAGTCATGAACTGAAACAGATTCTGTTACCTATGGTAGGGCTGAGAAAACCATTTTCTTGTTGTTCAAACACAGGACCCAAGGTTTCAAAATTAAAATGTTAAAAAGTCATACTAACTTTAATAACGTTTGAGATGAAGCCTTTCACAATCCCAACTATAAGCTTGTGAAAAGGTTGGGGTTGCATTCTGAATTCTTTTAAAAGACAAGCAGATTGAAACCCAGTCATTAACTGAAACAGAAAAAGCTTCACAGGAGGCTTAAATCTGAGGAATAGCCAAACCCTGCCTCTAAGGTGAATCTGAGAAACACAGTTTCAAAAAGGTTTCAAAAAGACATACTGACGTCATGTGTTCAGGTGAAGCCTATTGATGGGATAGCATCATGAATTCTAGAAAAACACACGTTAGTTGGAACCCAGTCATTAACTGAAACAGAAACAGCTGTGTAGGAGCCTTAAACCTGGTTGAAGACGCCAACTCTCTGCTACTAAGGTGGGGCTGAGAAAGCCATTTACTTGTTGTGGCAAGATCGAGCACAGGAACAAGATCCACGGTTTCAAAACTTAGAGTTTAAAAATGCATACTGACTATTATAATAACATTTTAGATGAAACCCAGTGATGAACTGAAACAGAAACAGCTGTGTAGGTGGATTAAACCTAAGGAATAGCCAAACTCTGCTACAAAGGTGAAGCTGAGAGAAAGCAGTCTCATTGCATTCTTCCTTTACAGCATTTGTTTCTCTCAGTACTGTAATTTATTTCTGACTAAAATCGATCATAACTTTAAAAACCTATGCGAGAATCTGAGCCCAAAACACATTCCACTCTCAGTCCACTCTCAACAGTAAATTAAAGAAAAGAGAAATGTTTCAGGCCCCAAATCATGAATTATTTATAAGTCGGACTCACTTCCTTAGTGGAATCCTGTTGATTGACCAATCCAGAGAGCTTCCTGTTGTGAAAAGGAAGTGGAAACTGAATGTGGATTTATAAAAAGCCACAGAAATAATAACAATTAAATCACTTTATTTCATAGTTAGCTACACAGAAGTATAGATGTATGTTAATAGTTTATTAACAGCTCAGAGCTGTTGGTTTTCAAAGTGGTGTCCGTGAGCTCATCAGACATTGGGTCATCTTTAGGCCAGTCTGGCCTCTGAATACCCACCAGCCATGGTTTAATCCTGCTCTTTAGTTGTGACCTATATCTGTGAGCCAATATTTATCCCCACTTTACATCTGGTCCACTGACTGATAGAGGCGTAATACAAGTGCAGTAAACGTTTGGAAAATGATGTGTATTTACACAATGAGCTTTTCAGTAAATATACAGGAGCTCAAATGTGATTTTTGCATTACAGTTACAAACACGAAACATCAGTGAAAGCTCCGTAAAATAGAGATGAAGGTTTCTGGTTTTGGTAAGATATCCAAACTGGTCTGACTCTGGTTACTACCGTATTTTTCGGCTCATAAGACGCACCGGCACATAAGATGCACCCAATTTTAATAGAGTAAGATCTAGAATAAAAAAGATTCTGAATCAAATACTGTTGTAAAATATTTTATATCAACTGTGTAAAAGTTAACAACCAAACATGTAACATGAACAGACAGTAAACAGTAAAAGTAACAAAAAAAAAAGGCTGTAATGTTTTACTTTGCCCGCACTCATCACTCTAAAGTCCACCATTCCACCATGCTGAAGGAGGCTAAAAATAAAGGTTTGAGTGTGGGATGATGTGCTCGTCTTGAAGCTCCTTCTTTTTCCACTGGCTATCCGGCACAAGCGTCACATCAGGCTCAAGAAACATCGCAGATAAACTATTAGCTGTGCCCATTTCACATCTTGAAATGTATTTTAGCGTGAGAAATCGGGTTTGTAGCGTGAGAGATCACTCAAATGTGAGAGTCTTACGTTTAATGTGTGAGAAACGGCAGCTGAGCTCTGAAGTTTCGCTCGTGAGTATGGATGCGGAAGCCAAAGGCCTTGTGGGAAATGTAGTTTTTTCCCCCGTTTTCGTTACGACTGCGCTATGGCAGAGATGGGCGATGACGTCAGCGCGCAGCGCCGGGTATACAAATATGGCCGCGGCTTCGGCCTAGCTCCGGAGCTCTTACGCCTCTCATACGGCTGTGACGTGACCGGACTTCGCGACGCTCTGCATTCGGTCTATAAGACGCACCAACTTTTCCCCCTCAGTTTTGGGGAAGAAAAAGTGCGTCTTATGAGCCGAAAAATATGGTATATCTTTTCAGACTGGACTATAAATTTTCCATTGACTTAACACGGGGTCAAACTTTGTAACTCAAAAGACTGTAACTCAAACTGAGAACCTCATAGAAACTTCAAACTCACCACATTTTTTTAAAGAT
Organism: Danionella cerebrum; assembly: GCA_007224835.1. Classification (NCBI taxonomy): domain Eukaryota; kingdom Metazoa; phylum Chordata; class Actinopteri; order Cypriniformes; family Danionidae; genus Danionella; species Danionella cerebrum. The sequence goes on from SRMA01026898.1 coordinate 98,990, forward strand.
TATTTTTTAGCCTTTATTTATTTTTTTTATTTCATAACGGACAGGGCAGTGGACAGCGACAGGAAATTAGGAGAAGAGAGAATGGGATGGGAAAGACAACAGGCTCGAATGTGTGTCCTGTGCGCTACCACTACACCACGCCGCAGGATGCAAACTCGCCACAATTGTGGACAATTATCAGTCCGTGTATGAACATACCAACTGCTGTGCAAATGTATTTGAACCCTAGAATCTTTTATCAATGACTCGTGATGGCCATTGAAAGTAAATGGGAAAAGGCGACAAAAATCTTCAACAAGATTTTATGACATCGCTGAAAGCTCCCTAGCAACTAAACTGTTTACCCTAGTAATCCGGTTGAACTCTTTCTGAGCTATTGTCTCAGCTTTAGTAAATGATAGAGAAATGGGGGTTTGTTTTATGAACTTTATATTAAGTCACTGACTCTATAAAGCAACCAAACTCTTACCATAGCAACAGCTTGGCATATCTCAGCTTAGAAAATGAGTTATATGGGGCAGGTTTATTTCACTCATGGTGACACGGGGAACATTATATGATGTCTCTGACCCCTATACAGCAATCAAAATTCTACCTTAGCAACTGTTCCATTCTGCTTATAAAAATACTTTTAAACGGCACTTTTACCATTTTAAATCATCTGCTTATTTCATGCTGTATCAAGCGTAATAGCTTTTACGAGTGAAACACACAGTAGAAAATAAAAATGACAAGATAAACTTTGCATCCAGCAAAATCATTCAAAGCTAAGTTTATTTTTCGCATTCAAAGCTAAGAAAATGTTCGGCCGAATAGCATTATCGGTTTCGGCCGAAATAGCATTATCGGTTTTGGCCGAAACATTAGAATGCGCTAAAAATAAAAGCCGAAAAGTGTCGCCACGCCTCTCCCATCCTCACGTCTCATTCGCTCTGTCATTACGCATCAAACACGGAGTATGTCGGCGGTTTGGAAGCACTTCAAAGTTTCAGATGAGGACAGCAAAGTTGCAATATATTTATTATTATTTTTCTTCTGTTTGTGCACAGTTGTTTGGTGCAGTAATTTAAAATTGAAGTTAAAAAAGCAGCTGGAATTTTGTTACAGAAAGAAATTTTGTTTTGTTATTGTTAAACAGCCTTATTTCTGTTTTTTATTATCAATAAAAGTTTGATTTTTAATTTGCTTAATTAATTTGTAGGTTTTTTTTTTTTTTTTTACAAACAAAAAGAAAAACATTGAAACATGTTTTTTAATGAAGCCATTTTCAGTTTCGGTTTTCATCCAAGTTCCATTTAAAATTTTCAATTTCGTTTTCGGCCTAGAATTTTAATTGCAGTGCATCCCTAATATTTGTAAAAATGTCTGAGTATTCCTTGTGATCCTAAGTAGTGCCTCATAGCTGGGTATAGTCTTTATGATCCAATTTCATCCAATTTTTAGAATTTGTTCATAATTAATCACAATTTTTTTAATCTAATTAAACAGTTACATTAATTACATCATCTTGTAAAAAAAATAATAAAATAAAATGTCCATATTAATAATAAAAACAATGTAAAGCACATGAGGTTATTTTCATGTTTGCTCTTTACTAGGAACTAGTTCTCGGTCACTTGGAGGGACAATAAAAAGCAGTGCACACAGCTCAGAGTTGATCTGTTGGACATTATTAGGATCGGCTCTTACTTCGACTACAAATGCATGTGTTCTACCACAAATGTGTAGTGCACATGGGATTGTTTACAGGTTTGTTAGCATCAAGCCTATCTCTAGAATAAAGTAGGATAAATTAACCAATCATTTGAGTCTTTACTTGAGAGCTTAACTTGATTTCTCTCTCTACTTTAGCATATAGAGATGGCCTTAAAAATAGATTCGATCAGGTGACCAGTCATCTGGCTTTTTCAGGAAATAGAATGTTTTTATTTTAGAAACAAAGAGTTTTGTGATTGGAACAGTAACAAGTTGTTTGATTTGTTGTTTACATTTCTTAATATCGACTGATTCATATAATGGGTTTAATTTTACCCCTCTCAGGAAAAAGAGCATGTTGAACATTCTTTCTGCTTTGCAACTCAATGTTCCTTGTAGACTCACAGAGCTGCGGACTTCAAGACATTGCTTGACATTTATGAAAAGGGTTCATTCATTCAAACGGATGTACAGCAGACACTGTCTGTCATCAAGTGTTAATCTCAGATTGTACAGAGTATCAGTCAATATGTGGATCATTTTCAATGTTAAAAA